>CAUHTR010000741.1:0-107205 GCA_959609185.1 Schmidtea polychroa
AACCCAAGGGGCAATTACCTTTTCTTGTACGAGTCTAGCTTCTTTATAATTCACAAATTTCTTCTTTTGACTTGTCCTTGCTGGATTTTCTGTTTAGTTTTTTCCTTTTTCTCTTCGACCAAATGGCGGCTTGCTCATTTCTAAGCTCTCCTTTTATACTGTGTCTAAGAGGCCAATTATCTAGCAAATTAATTGTTTCCCCGGGCACCCTAAGTAAATTCTGAAAGGTTTGACAATTATTTTAATTTATTTACCCTGCAATTATAAATCGAATTATTATTACCTTATCTGGTGTCTCGGGTCTCACTGCGCATCGGGTTTTCTTCATTGCTCGGGTTTCCCATGGGCTCGGGCTTTCCATTGGCTCGGGCTTTCCATTACAGATTAATTAATTTTAATTAATTTGTTTTTATTTATTAACTTTTTCTATGATCACCTTATTACATTTTTATTATGCTTTCTAACCTCGTCTAACAATTTGGCATTCAACCATACCCGATACCCCCGTTCAATATTGATTTTTAATTTTCATTAAATTTTAATTAATTTTGTACTTATATTGATTTTACCAATTTTTGTTCTGCTTTCTGGTACCCTGTGAAATTTATTTTGTTTTTGCTCTAACCCCAACAGATATATTTCGTCTCAGTTTCTATACTTGGGCTTTAAGTCAGTTTTTGCTCAGCAATATTTATTATTGAAAAATTATTTTTAAAGTAGATTGAAATTTGTCTAAATAACAAACAATTAGAAGACATTAAAATTTTAGTGCCTCATTTATTAAATAAAGTTTAGTGAATCACAAAAACGGTGTTAATGTTTTAACGGATGAAAATCCTAATATGGTGACAGCAGTAATCCATGACGCAATCATCGAAAGATTGCTACCAAAGGTGTTTTGTCAAGGTGATGACTCGGAGAAGTTTATTAAAAGTAGTGAGGTTTATTTCGATGCTAAGAACATCACGCATAAAAGAGGACAGGAAGGAATGACAGTATCTATGACCGAAGAGGATATGGAAAACCTATGGAAAATCACTTAAAAAAGCATAAAGATTTCAAGCCAGGGTACGAAAGGCATTTGGATTTTGAAAAAGACGTAATATGGGATTTGGAAAACTTATTGAATTAAAAACGAAAAGGCAAAGAGATTGAAAGATATTTTAAAGTGGAGAACCTTGTCGACTGGTTGTTCGAGAATAAAGAATTCACCAAAGAGAAATTAACAGCAAAGTAGAAGTAAAATTACGGAAGATAAAAGGCACAGTGTTGATACAGAAAACAATAATTCTTATGGATAAAGTGAAGAAACAACGAGATCAGATAAACATTATGAAAAGTTACGCTAGAGTGATCTATCAGGAGCCACAGGGTAGAGGACAATACAAGCAGAAAGAACAGAGAGAAGAAACCATGCGAACAGAAGAACTAGAGTGCTGGTTATGCCACAAAATAGGCCACACAAAAATAGACTGTCCAGTAAGAGCTAAGATAGAGTGCTGGATGTATCCCAGAAGCGGTCATATAAATAGGAATTGTCCAGATAAATAAATGCGCCAAGATGTTTTGGTTGTTGGTAAGAAGGCCATATAAGAAAGTTTTGTCAAGAAATACAATGTAAAATATGCAACAGAAATGGTTATAGATCCAAAGAATGTTTTACAAAGTTGAGCTACAAGAAAACGATAGAGAAACAAAGACCGAAAGGAAACAGATACGGTCGGTTAAATGGGATCGAGGAAGAAGAAGAAAGGGAATCGTGGGTAGAGACAAATGAAGATAATTTTAGTAAGCCATACCCAAACAACTGGACTCCACCAGTAGAGGAGTTGGTTGGAACCATATAATAACAGAAAAGTTGATGGGATATCTTCAAGGGGTAGAAAAGTGGG
Organism: Schmidtea polychroa; assembly: GCA_959609185.1. Lineage (NCBI taxonomy): Eukaryota > Metazoa > Platyhelminthes > Tricladida > Dugesiidae > Schmidtea > Schmidtea polychroa. The sequence continues at coordinate 1,893 of CAUHTR010000741.1, forward strand.
AGAATGTAGGAAGAGTAAAAGAGAAAATCTGCAGGTTCCTAAAGAGAGAAAAGTTTGAAGAGGAAATAGAAAGAATTCGAACAATTAAAACGGAGCAGGCTGTAGAAATTGTGTATAAAGAAGACCTAGTGTAACAGTAATGATGAATGGGGAAATTTTCTACTGTTGATTAGACACTGGAGTACGAAGAAACGTAATGAGTGTGAACTGTTTTAACAAGTTACGAGGACGACAATTGATGAGAAGCGACGGTAAGTTTACGATGTGCAAACGAGAGTACGATAGAGACAATAAGACGAACAAAGGTGCAAGTAACTATTGGAGATATTTTGTAGGATGTTAGATTCATTGTGGCGGAGAAAGTGACATCAGATATGATTGGAGAAGTAGAATTACAAGAAACATTTGGATAATGGCTGTCAAAACAGAAAGATATCGCTAGTGAAAAGACAAGAAGTATATCTGTAACATCTTTTATCAAAATTCTGCAGACAATAAAGAATGGAGAACGATTGACGCGAGTTTTGGAACATCTAAAGATTAATGAGGATAGCAAATTAAAGGAAATAATAACGAACAGTGTAAACGTGTTTATGACGGATAAATGGTATGTGGGTCGCACACATTTTGTCAAACAAAAGATAAGTACAAGAGGTAAACCAATATACATTGAACCATATCGTCAACCATTAAATTTGGAAACAAAGATTGAAGAAGCAATACAAAATTTGTACGAAAACGGGATTATATGAAATGCAACTCCTAATGGAACACCGTTAATCTACTTATGGAAAAGGAGAAATAGGATATTAGGCTATGCTTGGATTTCAGAGAGCTTTATGCAATATTAGAAAGGCAGGCATTCCCAGACAGACGAGATATTGGATTTGTTAGGAGGATCTGTCTGTATTTAGCTCAATCGACTTAGGTCATGTATATTTGCAGGAGGAATTAGACAAAGAATTGCAAGAGAAACAGCCTTCTCAAAAGAAAACGGGCAATACTGTTTCAATAGAATACACTCAGTGAGGAATAGTGTATAACACCGGATTGAAAAATCACTAATTACTGATTGATTTATCAACTGGGACTTTAAGCTGGTTGATTTCTTTGACCTTCTTCACAATTTTATTTAAATACTCAAGTAACTTCTTTTCGTTTAATCTGTCAACTAATTCTTTTCTTCAAATTTTCTCCAATTATTATTCTTCACAATTATTTTCTTTACAATTGTTTTTCACAAATCGTTTTTCCAATATTGTTTCGTCCGACTCTGTCAGGTTTTCTCTCTATTTTTGTCTCACTTTTGTCTCAATTTGTCTCTCACTTTTCGTCTCAATTTCGCGTCACTTTTGTCTCGACTTTTTTTAATTTTGTCTCTAATTTTGTTTTAGTTTTGTGTCAATTTTATGTTCACCAGTTTCTCTTTGTATAGCTTGCTTAATCAAATGTTTTTCCTCTTTCTTTCTCCTGTCTTTCCTACTGTTCCAATTTTATCTCTGACGGCTGTCAAGATATTTTCCCTGTTTCCTTTTTTGTTCAACCGCCTTCTCCTGGCAATTCCGTTATCACTGACAAGCTGTCGATATAAGAATATTGTTGTCTTTCCCATTTTCGTAATTTCGAAATTCCTTTTCCTTTTTTGTACTAATTAATTAGTACTGACCTTTGCTTTTGTTTTTAAGTTTCATTTCTTTTGTTTCATTCCTCTTTCTCATTTCTCATTTATTTTGCTTCCGTTTTCTTTTCTGAGTTCCCATAGATCGTCTCGTTTGTCATGACAATCTTTCCTAGGTGATTTTATTTATTTATTTATAAATTTGTTATTTAGGTATCCTCAACAAAACTCTCATAAATGACGCAAATCAAATTGTGCTAATAAGCCTTGCTTTATTGGGTGTTGGAAGATTGTCATAGTTATGTAAAGTTTTGTTTGAATAATATTCGTTTTAGTGTTTTTTTGAAAAATATATCTTATTGAATTATTATTGATTTATTTTATGAATTTAGAAGTTGAGGACATCATAACTGGCGACCACGCCAAGGAAATCAATGCGATAGGAAAAAAGAAAGGAACCAAGAATATGTTAGATTCCTTGTCAAAACAAGCACGTGAGATGCTAAATTTTAATGTCAGAAAGTTTGACGGAAAAGTTGGATCTGAAGCCGAACTTTGGCTAAAGGATATTATGGAATGGCTGAGAATAGAAGATCAAAGTCTAGTAGACGCATTGGATCTTTTGTTGACAGATGCGGCATCGATGTTATGGGAAGCGGCGAAAATAGCGAATATGACCGATGAAATGGCAAAAGAGTGGTTTATAGAAACTTTTACAGTAAGGAAAACCATTACTAACAAGATTGTAGAACTAGCTCAAATTCAGCAAGAGAGAGATGAAAGATTCCAAGTCTTCGAAATACGAGTAAGAAGTTTAGTTAAAAGTGTATTTAGCTCTGGAATGTCTGATGAACAGATTGTTCGAGACATTATCTCAAACAGAGCGAAAGACGATAGAGTAAAAGAAATATTCTTATCAGGGAAAGTGACAAGTTTTGAAGATGCCAGGGATATGGCAAAAATTCAGGAGAAGATCGAGATGACGAATGACAATAAATTCAATATTGATGCCATAAGAAGAGACTCCTACGCATCAGTGATGAAAAATGGTAAATTCGAGGGTAGACGAGACCAAAGAACAATTGTGAAGACAACTGCACATCAACGCGACGAACACCGAGAGATTAATCATGAGAGGAATAGACCTGGTAATGGTCGGTTTGTACCAATTGTAAATGAAGACAAGAATGAAAATGAGCGGTATAGAGGACGATATGAGACAGGAGAACCAGAGAGAAGAATACCTACAGTATCGCTTAAAGATATTGCAAGAAGGTTATTTAATGACAGCAAAGGAAGAGATTCGCCTCATCCAGTGAAACTGACACCAGGTCAGTGTTTTTGTTGTGGAGAAAAAGGGCACCGGCGTTTTGAATGTCCTATGAAAGACAAATGTCTAATCTGTGGAAAAGAAGGTCATGGATTCAGAGATTGTTTTTTGCTTAAAAATAGAAATGGATATCAGAAGAGAGTGGCATGTATTTACGAAGAAGATCACGAAAGAAATAATGGTGATTTTACAGAAGATTTATACAGTAATTACGAAGAAACGATAAAAAAATCAATGGATAAACCAAAAAACAAGGACGATCCCATTGCTTTCATTTCGTCAGTGGGGTCGACACAATAATCAGTAGAAAGAAGCGAAATGAAGACATGATGCAGAAGATGTATGAGACGACAGACAGAAGAAAGTGGAGTAAGATTGTAATAAACATGACGGCGATTGACATGCTTTGGGACTCTGGAGCGTCAGTATCAGTTATGAGTGAAAAAAGTTGGACAAAGATCGGGAAACCGAGGTTGAAGCAGAGCACAATTTCTCTTTGTGGAGTATTTTCGACGGGAATGGAAAGACCGTTAGGAGCAATGACGATAAAAGCTGATTGGAATGGGAAAAAAAGAATTATTAATGTTATAGTTGTCAAAGATATACGTCCAGATTTCATTGGGGGTGTAGATACAATGGAGAGATTTGGTATTCAACTGGTAGAGGTAGACAATATTGAAGCGTCACAAGTAGGGAGGACATATGTGGACTCACAACGAGAAGAGAAAGCATTATTAATGCTTGGAGACAGGAAGAATGAACAGTTAGACATATTGCTACGGAAGTTCAAAGGTATTTTTATGGCTTCAACTTTTGATCTCGGGTTTACGAAAGTTGTTCAGCATGAAATGAATATAGTAGGTGGGCCTGTAATGTTACAGCCAAGAAGACAACCAATGCATTTAGAACAAAAACTTGACGAACTTGTCACAAACTTATTAGAAGCGAGAGTTATTAGAAAATGCAAAAGTGCATGGAACGCGCCACTAGTGATTGTGGCTAAGAAAGATGGATCAATAAGGATGTGTGTCGACTATAGAGGGTTGAATGCGATCACTGAAAAGATATCTTTTCCAATGCCAGATACACGATTTCTACTGGATTGTCTGGCAGATTCAAAATATTTCACATCCATCGATCTAGGTCAAGCATATTATCAAGTTGGAATGGCGAAGGAAATTCAAGAGGTCACGGCTTTCAGTACAAGGCAAGGACAGTTTTGTTTTAACCGACTTCCTTTTGGACTAGCAACAGCCCCTGCGACGTTTCAAAGAATGATGCACTCAATGTTGGATGGAATATTATTTAAGGGTGTTGTTGTCTACCTCGACGACATTCTTGTCTATGGAAAAGACATAGAGGAACACAATAACCGATTAGAGGAAGTATTCAGAAGAATTCAACTAGCGGGGTTGAGAATTAACCCAGAAAAATGTAATCTGTATAAAGAAGAATTGACATTCCTAGGGCACACTGTAAGTGCAAGTGGGATAAAAACGAACGACAAGAAGATTAAAGAGATTCAAGATGCAGAAATACCAGTATGCGCCAAACAATTAAGATCCTTTTTAGGTATGACCAATTACTATAGGAAGTTTATAAAAGACTATGCGAAAATTGCGGAACCTCTACATGCAGCTACGTCCAGCTGTGAGAAAAAAATTAATTGGTCAGAAGATTGCAAAAATAGTTTTGAAATTCCTTAAAACAAAGTTGTGTGAAGCTCCAATTCTAGATTACCCAAGAATGGATAGAAACTTTATTCTGGATACAGACGCTAGTTTTGGGGCCATCGGAGCAGTTTTATGTCAAGCTAAAGAAGATAGAACTGAAGTAGTAATTGCATATGGGTCGAGACACTTGACCGCACATGAAAAAGGTTATTGTGTGACTAGGAAGGAGTTACTTGCTATACACGAATATGTAATGTATTTTAAACAATATCTATACGGAAAGTCATTTGTAGTACGAACGGATCACAAGGCGTTGGTTTTCATGAGATACACAAAAAAACCGATAAGCCCGCAATTTCAAACCTGGCTAGCCAACCTTTCCGGATATGATTTCGATCTTCAATATAGGAAAGGAGAGGAACATGGAAATGCGGACGGAATATCAAGGATTAAAGGGATGCTATGTGCACAATGCCAGACTAGACATGAAGACCAAAAGAAGAAAAAGCCAGAGTAAGACATATCAGCTCATTACAGAAGACTGAGTCGATGACTAAACTCTTAGAAAAGCAACAAGATGATGTAGATTTCATTCACATGACAAGAGTGTTACAGGGAGAAGAGAAAAAAGATGACTTGAATAAAAAGAAATTTCCTTTCAATTTGCATAACAACATAAAATTAGAAGATGGGTTTTTATTATTAGAGAAGAATGGTAAAGATGTCATCCTGGTGCCGATAGACTACTCAAATACGTTAGTTAAAGGAATACATACTGAAATGTGTCACATTGGAGTAAGAAATTAATTAGCTATATGAGCAACATATTTTTTTGGCCAAACATGCAAGAAACTATACAAAACTGTTTGAGAGTATGTGAGATATGCTGCAGAAGGAAAATAGTGCAGGAGAAGACAAAGGAACGATTGTTGCCGATAATAAGTTCAGAATTTTTAGAACAGTTGGTCATTGATATAGCACACATGAAGAATGGTGGAGTGTACAAGTATATGCTAGTTATCATTGATCGTTTTAGCAAAATGGTCAGTCTGACCGCACTGGAGAGACAAGACGAGAGATCGATTTTCAAAGCCATATTGGAGAAGTGGATATACCGTTTCGGAAAACCGCGAAATTGTCTGTCAGACAGAGGGAAGAACTTCGATAGTGGTTTTATGAAAACAAATCTAGGAAGACTGGGTATTACGCAACAGTTCAGTTCACCATATCAGCATCAATCTAACGGTTTAGTTGAGAGAACAATACGGACAGTCAGAGACTTGCTGGCGACATCATTAGCAGGTGGACTAGGAGAGCGAAATTGGGCGGAGTTACTTCCTCGAGTAGAATTTTGTATCAACGTGACACAACAGAGCGCGACGGGATTTTCTCCATTTGAAATTGTTTTTGGGAGGAAGATTAACCTTCATTCAACATTGCCTCAGACGACATTGGATACAGTTGAGATACATAGATTGGTAAGAGAGAACAGTGAGAAAGCAGCTAAACGAATGAAAGAGATTGAAACAGAGAAGAGAACGAATCGATGTTTCACGGTGGGGGAGAAAGTATTAGTTCGGAAAGAACCACAAAATCGCGACAAAGATGGACTACAGTATGAAGGTCCGTTTGTCATATCAAAGTTTTTGTCAGAACACCAGGTGGAATTGAGTGACGGGACGACAAAGAAACTCAGACGAATTGAATGGCTTAAGAGATGGGCAGTTCCTTAAAGAAGGGGAGAGTTATGTAAAGTTTTGTTTGAATAATATTCGTTTTAGTGTTTTTTGAAAAATATATCTTATTGAATTATTATTGATTTATTTTATGAATTTAGAAGTTGAGGACATCATAACTGTCATTGTCACGAGGGCATTTAGTTCTATCCGAGCAGACAAAATCGACAAAACTGAGAAATGAAGAGGCAAGATACATGGTTCCACAAACCAAAAGCTGTACTAATATGCTCATAAATATTATATATTCCATTTTGACGGTAATGCTTCAGAATTCGAATACGGAAATTAAGACCTGTCTCTTATATGTATTTAGCATTACACTCATTGCTTGAAAATTGCAAAAAAGATAAAAAATTAATTTAACATTGCACTTTTTATATATCCAATGAAAACACTATTCAAACAAATAATATCAAATTTAAATTCGTGAAAGCATTTTAATTATAATTTTTGAGGTCAGTAAATTAAAATAAATTTAAACAAAATGTAGGTAGAATTGTGATAGAATTGTGATCATGCACAGGCGTGATAGCAAAGGAAATTATGATGGAAACAGTATTATGAAATAGCAAAAGTAGTTACGAAAGGCAAAATTCCGAAAATCCAGAAAAATCAATAAATTGTAAATTTATCGAAATTGAATCGGAAAAACGGGACAGAAAGAGATTGGTCAACAAGAGGGTGATTCGAGATTTATCAGAAATAGGTTAGAAAGGGTCGAAAAGCATTCGAATGTGTTAAAACAGAAAATCGTTAACTAATTAATTAATTGGCTAATAGAAAACTCGAGATAATAGGAAACCCGATTAACATGAAAAGTAAACAAAATGAGAATCTCGGAAGCCCATTATCATGACAGCATGATTAATGAAGACAAACAAAGTTATGGCTATTAAGAAGGATTAATAAAGGAAGGCAATTAATCACGATATGGTTCAAACAACGTTCGAAGAACAGGTTGTTAAACCATTGTCAGATAGAAGCAATCCGGTCAAAAACCAATTAATCAAAGTGATTTTATTATAAAAGCAAAGTCGAAATTAGAAATAATCGGTATTTTGCCTCAGCTAGGAGTTAGTAGGAAATTAGTGTATTAATAGGAAAAAGACGAATTAGGAAGTTTAGGGAAATAGAAAATATGAAACCAGGAAATACGTGAAAAGTGGAAAGGAATTAAATCGAATAGTAAAGGAAAACGTTGGTCAATAGAAGCTAGGGAATAAAAAGGTGAATATTATCTTTTGTCAAGGCATCAACACCGAGAGGAGAATCGGTCAAACTCGTAAAACTTTGGTTATTGATTATTTGTGTCGAGAGAAATATATTTTTGTGTGTTGAGGATACCTAAATAATAATTCATAAAGAAATAAATAAAATTACCTGGGGGAAGATCGCCATGACAAACGGGACGATCTATAGAGACTCAGAAAAGAAAATGGAAGTGAAAAGAAATCAAAAATGATAAAGAGAAAGGAAATAAAAATCAAGGTCAGTACTAATTAATTAGTACAAAAAGGAAAAGGAATTTTGAAATCGGGGAAAAAGGAAAACTACAATATCCTTATCTCGACAGCTTGCGAGTGATAATAGAATTGATGGGAGAAGGCGGCCAAACAAGAAAGGGAAAAGGGAAAAACAACTTGACAGCTGTCAGAGATAAAAATGGGACAGTCGGGGAAAGCAGGAGAAGGAAAGTGGAAAAACACTTGATTATCTAGAGTGCCACAAGAGAAGCGAACTATATAAGGGAAAACTGGTGAACATGAAATGAGAACAAAAGGAGAACAAAAGGGGAAACAAAATTAGAAGGAACATTAGAGACAATTTGAGATACGAATTGAGATACAATTTGAGAATAAAATTATTGGAGAAAATTAGACGTTGGGTGAAACGTTGTTGGACAAACGATTGTCAGAGTAATAGTAAAGGAAATAATTGTGGAAAATAATTATTGGAGAAGAGTTGAAGAAAAGAATTAGTTGAATAATAAAACGAAAAGAAGTTATTGATTATTTGAATAAATTTTGAAAGAAAGTCAAAGAAAACAACCAGCTCAAAACCCCAGTTTAGAAACCAATCAGTAATTTGTGATCTTTTAATCCGGTGTATACTAAAGTGATATTCCTCACCGAGTGTTGTAATAAGCATTGTATAGTCACCAAGTAGAGTGTTGAACTTATTGTCAGTGTCAAGTGTTATTTGTGAATTATATAAAGACACGCTTGGAGTCAGAGTAACATTAAATTTTATCACCAACTCAATAACTCAACATGTGATTCAAATATACGTTGGGTAGTTTATTGTTTTGATTAAAAGGACACGTGGAGTCAGAGGTTACCAACTTAAATTAATGAAAACCAACATAATTTATATGCTAATTTATGCTTAAAATCTTATTAATATTAAAATTAATTTATAAGAACTTTCGATTTTCGCATCTGATTTCTTTTCAATTGAAATTGTATTCATAGTCAATTTTTTATAAATACAATTAAAATTAATATTTTTATTTTAATATTTTAAAATATATTTCAGATATTTATTTTTATACATTTCTTTTAAAATAATTTAATATATATTACTGACAAATTAAAAGTAAAATACAAAGTTAAATTCATTTTTATATGAATTATTATTTGAAGATTTTATTTAATAAATTCACAACTTGAAATTATTTATATAGCATATGTAATGGGCATTTGCACCTAGTTAAACGTAAAATACAATGACATGCTGAATAAATTTTTATTGATCAGATAATTTATGGAATTAATTTCTGTCAATAATATTTCTGATACTTCAATTCACAAAACAATAGAAACTCAAAATCATATTGAATATATTTTCTACATTCCAGATGACAAACATAGCTTGAAACCCTTTCTAGAAAGTAAAGACCGAAGATTATTTAGTATCTTGAAAAGAAATGAATGCAGAATTACTCTTGGGCCAACGAAATTGAATAGTCGTGGACAACGAAGTAAAGCAGTGGTAATTTCCAGTGCAAATATTGATGATGTTTGCAAATGTATAAAACAAATTGATCAGCATTTTCCTCATTTTTACGCCAGTGCCTCACTGGATAAATCAATAACTGATATAACTTTACCATCAATTGAAGAAGTGCAAAAGGTTAAAGAGAAAAGTATAAATCTGCAACAGTTTGAACTATGTTTCAATGTGGTTGGTAAACAGAATACAGATTTCCTGAAATGGCAAGACTCTCAAGTTTCTGATCCATTAAGAAATTTGCATTGCGTTTTGCTGGTTTGTGATCAAGAAATTTGCGACGCCGGCTTCAAAAGACGAATAGTTCGAATTCAAGGTCCAACGAAATCTGCCGTGACAGAAATATACAATTTGATGATTTCAACATTTATTCAGCCTCAGCTATTCAAAATCCCTCAGAAAGTATTATTATAAAGTATTTTATGATTAGTGAGTAGAAAATAATTGAAATAAAAGCACGGATTTGATTAAATTAATCAGTTTCACTGATCTATATAAGATTACCATTATTTAAAGGTATAAATTATTTATGTAAATAAAATTCAATTAATTTTTATGATTAATTAATTAATTGTTGAAGTTTTTTTATTGAAAATGCTTTTATATTAAAATCACAGTTAAAATGAGATATCTCTTCATACAAATTTGATCAAATTACCCACAGAATCCACCATAATTAATAAACAGTTTAGCAAGAACATTATGATACATTACTCAAAAATAGTACACTGGTTACAAAGGAAAAACTTGTTGATGGTGGACAAGATTTTTTTTAGTTTGTTGATATTTCGAGTCTCGGGTCTCTCATTTAAGATTTTGCTATGTGTTGGTGCATAGAGGGTGTGTCATTTAAGTATTCTAGGGTTGCTTATAGATTTGGCATCGACTCTTCCATAAACTTTTTCGCGATTATTTTACTTTTTACCACCGGTGTACCCATGGCAACGACCATGTTGGTAATGTAAACAGTGACTGAAAATCAATGAACAGGTGAGCTCTACTATTAGATCCTTTTCATTTTCGGGTTCAGGCCTGTCGATAGAAGGTCTTACGTCACTTTTTATTATCTATTCCTTTCTTAGATTATCGATTCTACCTATTCAATTAATTATGGTCTTCACTACTTGATGCTATCTGATGTTACCTTCAGAAGTTTTGCGCAGGGATTGGCCTTTATTTCTATTTTATAAAGGTTATCCTAGATTTTTGACAATAATTTTTGCTATTCAGTGTGTTTTACAAAGATTTTTAACAGGAATCTGCTCTTATTTATAATATTGGCTTATGGGAATTCAATTGATAACTCCCCGAGACAGTCGTATACCCTATCTATTGTATAATGTATGCCACCGTAGTTGATTTTGGTTTTTCCTCACAAACACTTAAGAATACCTGTGTTGAGGTCTCGCTATCTGAGATTCTCAACTTTACAGGTTCTTATATAAATATGAAAAAGATAACAAAACAATTCCTATTCAAAAATGGATTCATTTATATAATTGATTATCTATCTCCTCAAATTGAAATTAATTCTAAACTGCGTGCAAAAATATGTTACTGTTTTATATTATGTCGTGCGTGCTGTTACTTAAATTGCAATTTATTATCGTCTATGTAGGGCATTTTTGTCTGCTCTGGGTTTTGATTTATTCTAAGGATTTTTCTTTGAGCTGATTTTTAGACGATTTGAAGTGATTTTTCTGCGCTTATATATGAATTTTTTCTAATATAAATAAATTATTATTATTTCCGGCTTATACGCACTTAACAATTTATTATCAAAAATATTAATACTTTTATATTATTGCATGTTAACTGATTTATTGTATATCACCTGCTACAAATGGTAGATTTAATCTTATATTTTCTTTCAGGTGAAATAAATATTATTACTATATTAATTATAATAATTTTAGTTTTTTAATAATTTATATTGTGTTAAATAAAATTGATAAAATATTACATAAATATGTACAACAGAAATATGGTTCTATCAAATCATTCTAACTAAAATATTATACACCGAAAAAATAAAATAACTAAGATATCAAAATATATAACAGAAATAACTAAATAAATAAATATCAAATAAAGCAGTTTACTAAATGAAATAAATATACATCTGTTCCACAAGTAAATCATTATAAGTTCGATAATCACGACTCGAATAGAATTTGATAACTTTCGATATATGTTGATTAAATAGATTGTCGGGATTGGCTTGATATTGATTACGTTCAATGCCTCACCTCAGCACATATTTTAACTCTATAACTTTTAGGCCCTGTCTTATAATACTCGTTTAAGACAAATGTGGTGATGACCCTACCCTCATCATCAACACATGACACACTCGTGACACGGTCATTCTGGGCGAGTTTGTGCTGGGTTTCCTACGCTGGGATGACTCGTTGGTCGCCTCAGTTTCCTGCTCTAGTGAATCATTTAATTTTTCTGCTAGAGCCTCAGCTGAACAGATCTGTTCCCTCTGCTCTACCTGGATTTCGAACAGTAATAAATGCCGAACCATGCTGAGCGTTAGCGAAGATCCGACTTGTCGGCCAAGAGCATGTCATAGCCCAAAAGGGTCGACTGTTGACTTTGTGAAACCTTCCTGTTTTATTTTAATAGATTTCAAATTATATCATTTTAACTCTTACTTTGGTTTATTGTCTATTTACATTAATCTACTTAAAACTTTAAGTTCAATTACATCATTAAACTCACAATTCCTTGTTGTAAATTTTAAAATATTATACCATTCAAATAACCTTTATTGAATATTCAGATTTTGTTCATTATTCATGCTTTATTCAGAATCTTTCAATGTTACAATGTTACGATAGAAATCTTATTAAATTTTTCTTTTATTAGCTTTTATTAAATATATTTGAAAACTGAAATTCTTATTTAATAAAATTTACTTATATTTTTATTGTATTATAAGAACTTTTTTCAATTTTCACCTCTGATTTCTTTTCAATTGACATTGTATTTATTGGAAATTTTAATTGCTTTATTCATACATTTCAGGAACTAAAATTCTCTGTTAAAATTAGAAACATGTGTCTTTGTTATTTCAAAAATTTTAGTAAAAATTAATATCTTTACAGATACATTTTGAAAATAATTAAGATACAAAATATGCCATCAAGAATGAACTACTCAGATTTTCATTTTTATAAATAGTAAAGTTTCCAAAGTGTAAAGGGTTTTTGAAGCATTTCCAAGAAGGGTCTGCACGAATTTTGGTTAAATGCAAGTCATTTGAATGGATATTACAATATCGATTGTTCGACAATGATGATGTTAAATTGAGAATTTTAAATACACTTCATCTCAAAATATCAAAGAAAGCATCCATGCACGCTGTTCTTTTTTTCTGCATTAAAAAATGACTGTTGGGATTCGTATAAAATAAGCTCCAAATAAGTTGAAATGTGCAAATCAATACAAAACCTATAAAAGTTCAAAATTAATTAAAAATTTAACAAAAATCAAAATGAATTATAACCAGTGGGAAGTTGGTAAGTACAGATAGCGAACGTTGAGACGAACACAAATATACTAATATGAAACCGATGGGGGTCCCAGAAAAAGATATTCAATAAATACATATGTTAGAGGATGGACGAACACTAAAGATTCTGAAAATTAAATATTACATGGTGGGAGCAGATAAATACAGAATAAACATACATTTAGACAATAATCAATAATATCTATGTGATGAAAGGAATAAACTTTACTATATTGACTTGTGATAATAACTTATTATTAACAATTTGATGTGATCTGTTAATTTATCTATTTATGCAATTATATTGATTTATTGATAATTAAAATAAACCTCATACGAATAAATTTATCTTGTTTGTTGATAATATTATAAATGTCTATTTTTATTGTCTGTTAATGTTATTATAATCATTGTTATTATTATTATTATTATTATTATTATTATTATTATTATTATTATTATTATTATCATTATTGTTATTATTATTATTATTATTATTATTATTATTAATAATATTAATATATTGTTTTTCTAAAAATTTCATAAAATCTGAAAAATAAATAAAGCTTAAAATATGCATATTTTACTAAAGAACTTGATAAAAGTTACTTAAACATCCATATTTAAAAATGTTACTCTAATTACTTGTGAATTTCTGACCAAGATATAGTATCCGAATGAGGATCTATTTCTCACAAAATTAACTAATAATGCTTTCAAATGGAACACCACATCATCGAAATTTTTTAATGAATTTATTTAAAATTAGATATAATTCAAGACATGAAATTTCAAACTTTAAATTATTTTTTTAATAATTGATAGTCATTTTGTAAATGTATTCCAATATAATAATGACATAATATTTATACTTTTGTATATTTATATTTATAGTTTTTGTTTGAATATATAACTCACCAAATGTTTCTTGATTATTTATAAACAAATATAATATTACAATTATTTGTTTATCGTATTTAATCTAATATCAAAGATTCGATTATTTCAGTTTACAATTCAATTGGATTATTTAAGCTTTTAGAAATATTCAATATATATATATATATATATTATATATATATATTCAAAATTTGGTTCACAAGGTGTTTTTAATAAAAATATGGGAGGCAGTCGAAAAATATTGCACATGCCTTCTATATAACCATGCATTTCTAACTAATATATATAAGTCCTCTTATTGGCTAAATGATATGCAAATCATGTTTCTACTATAGCTAAATTCGATAAATGTTACCGCAATTATTTAAATTTTCAAATGAAAAACATTTTCTACCTAAATTTCATAAATTATCAATGAAATGATAAATATTGTTATAAAATAACCATGTATTTATCTGAAAATATCAATATTTTACTTAAATAATATAAGAATGTTGGTATAAAATAACGATGTATTTTTCACTAAATGGCCTAAGAATTACTATATACCGTCCAAATGATCATGATTTTATTGATTAATTTGTTATAAGAAAGCGCCAATCAAACATTCGTTTTACAATATATTTAGACAGTTCTTCAATCATCACCAGGTAGGATATTATAACTATAGAAATAATAGATTTTTAAACAAATTTATTAATTACAGATATGCCTCGTTTTACGGTGCTTGTCTTGCACTTAAAGCAACCATGTTCTGTACAGCTTTGAAGTCATCATTCATGACACGCACATCGTTCTCCACTTGACTGTCAAATTTAATAGCGTTACGATTGTGTTAAGATGCATTTATAATACGTATTCATTATAATACCTTCATCGTATACCCATATAAACAAGGCCCTAAGACTAGTCAAAAGAAGAGTCCGAATTGACAATAACTTTGAGAGAAGTTCGAAAGTTGGCAAAAGATTACTAAACGACATTACATGCTACACTGAAATTCTTTGAGAGAGAAAGAGATGATCAATGAAGGAAAATTCATTGACATCTTATTTCAAACCAGTGTCGCAAATACCCACACCTCCAAATCCTATCATTCAACATCCATCATCGCCCAAACAACCATCAACATCAACGCTAGAGTGTCTACCAAGCAAGAGAAATAGATTCGTTGAATGGTCAGATGACGAGTCTCAACAATCTCCTTCAACCTTCTAGAATGATATTAATAATATATATTTAAAGCTAAAATATATTATTTTTATTTTATTTACCATTCATTACTTATTTTATTTTTAAATTGAAACTGTTATTTTTAGCCTAGTGTTATTAATAGTGTAAACAAGTTTTAAGGTGTTTATATGTTGTAGTGATTGAAAAAATGCAAGTGACTCGCATTGCGGCGGTGGTCTGGAACCATAACCGGCGTATAACCTTTTATTCTTTAACTCTAATTATTTAATTTGCTATATACGTTCTGGACATGATCGCGTTAACCGAAATATCGCGATCAACGGGGGATTTTTGAAAACATTTAAAGACTCGAAGAACTTTTTTTATTTAATAAACATTAGAATAATAATAAGGTAAATAACATTAACAATAAAAAATTAAATAAACATTGAAAATAACATTAGGAATAAAAAAAATTATATAAAGAATATGAAAAATATAAAATTCGTTCTGGTAAAGGCAAATAACATTAAGTATAGAAAAAAAATTAAAAAATTAAATAAACATTGAAAATAACATTAAGAATTTTAAAAAATACAATGGATAAATTAATAATTTATTCATTTTTCTCGACGTTGTATAAAGGTATCTAGATTCCCATGTTTATCGCAAAATGTGCCGATAACCATCAAGCAATGCATTACAGTCACGTTTAACAGCATTTACTCGCTCGTAATCTTCATCGTTCTCTTCTAACAACTACATGCGTTGATTGTGAAGAAAAAGGGCCTTTTCCATAGTTTTTACAGTCAAATTTATAACTGGAATAGTTTCGGATACGTCATAGATTCTAGGGGTTATTTTGTCTCACTTACTCTCATGACTTACTATGCACATTTATATGCGTGTAAGTGACCAAGAACATCATGTGTCACTCATTATGACGATTTATCGTACTGTCAAGGCCAGTGTCTGAAAAATATATTTTTTAATTTTCGGTCGCGTTATAACGAATTCGCACTTGCTCAGATAATTCAAAATGTGATTTTGCTCAAATATTCATATTTTCATCAAGATTTTACTGAAAGAAAAAATACTAGGTCTTTTAATAGAATGTAATTGAAGTTATCACAACTAAAATAAACATTCAGTGATTATTATATTTTTATAGTCTATAAAAGTTAAATTCATGATGAAAAGTATAAGAAGATAACATCAACAAGCTGTATTCATTTCAAATTTAATTCCACAAACCCGCTTTTCTATGAGCTGTCGACACACCGGACAACTTGCTAACTTACTTGAACATTCAATGCAAGTTCTCAAATGTCCGCAAGGTAAGAAAACCATAGCAACTGGTTTGTCAAGACATACAACACAAAACTGATCAGGAAATATATCTTCTAAAAAGTAAAAGGTTAATGCGAATAAAAACACTATTTAATCACCTAAATCTATGAAAGAATTAATGGATTTGTCATTGTCTTCAACGAAATCTTTCAGATCCCTTAAAAATTGATGCATAGAATCATAATCCTGTCCCGTACTTTTGAGTTTCCTTTCTAGAACTTTTTTCACGATTTTACGATCGTACTCTAATTGCTCAACCTAGATAATTAATTAAATAGAACTTTCTCTTTACCCGATAACAATTTAAAACATTTTTTCAAAAAAAATAACTGCAAAATTTTAAAATGTTCGAACTCCGATAACGGGAAATTTTTTTCTATCCAATTATTGATTAAAAAATCACAAAAATTATTTATGAAATTCTTTCAAAATATCCGAACTTTTGATTGGGTATTTAGAAAAGCTTGAAAATTGATAAATTTCGAATACAATATAATTATATGCACAATATAATCGATTGCAATGTTGAGAAATGTTTTCAATTGGTAAAACGATTTTTTTCTAAATATTAAACTAAATTTAACTAATTTCCCCCTTGAAAAGTAGAAAGTATAAAACTAATAGGATTATTGCATGTTAATAGTAAATAAAACTTTCGACTTCTTTTAAATGTTTTTTTCTAATAGAAAATTAGAAATGAAATTTGCATCGGAATAATTTCGAAATGGTTTCAACTGTTTAATTTCAATAAACTTTTCACTTTCGGAGAAATATTCTTTGATTCATTATGAATACCCGGTAATATTAATAATTAAAAACTGTAAATATTCTGATGGCCATACCAATATTCTTGTTTAATTTATCATTTTTTTCGATCCTATTATATTTTTTCGACCTAGATAATAATTAAATAAAGCTTCCTTTCTACCTGTTAACGCTTAAAAGGATTTTTCAAAAATAACTACAAAAAGTTAAAATTTTTGAAATTCGATAAAAAAATTTTCTATCCGATTATTGATTAAAAAATCACAAAAATTATATATGAAATTCTTTCAAAATATCTGAACTTTTATTTTGGTATTTAGAAAAGCTTGAAAATTGATAAATTTCGAATACAATATAATTCCATGCACAATAATATCGATTGAAATAGTGCAAATACATTTTATATATTGATCGCTGAAAAATGTTGTCAATTGGTAAAACGACTTTTTTTCAAAATATTAAACTAAATTTAACTAATTTCCCCCTGAAAAGTAGAAAGAATAAACTAATAGGATTATTACATGAGAATAGTGAATAAAACTTTCGACTTCTTTAAAATGTTTTTCTAATGAAAAATTAGAAATGAAATTTAAATTGGAATAATTTCAAAAATACTTTAGCGCATGTTTCAATTGTTTTGTTTGAATAAACTTTTCATTTTTGGATAAATATTCTGATGGCCATATCAATATTTTTATTTAATTTTAATCATTTTCTCAAAATACAATTTTCGCTAAAAATCGTTTGGCAAAAAAATAATATTAATAACTTTATTTGCAAATCTTGAATCCAATCTCGCTTCAATTTCATCGGCAGTTATCGAATATTCGACCTGACAATAGTTTTTCCTATCCTCCTAAATAACGAATATTAAAACAAACACGCAGATAAATCTTCATGCATTTTTGGAACTAGCAATATCAATTGTCATGTTTTCGTAATTATTAACCAATTCCATGTTACTACAATTAACATGATGAAATAACTGTCTTGGTAAATTTTCAACATTTTTCAAAATAGGAACTGATTTTTTACATCTAAAGCACACCAATGATTCTAGATTTGATAGGAAATATAAGGCTCAATAAAACACAAGTAGCGTTAATTACCGTCATTAAAAATAAATAACCCATCAAAGCATAAAAATTTTAAATGCAAAAAATTTGCAAATGTTTTTTCTCTGGATTCAATATCAAATTCAATATCTTCGGAAATATTTATTTCATTATTCTTTCCATAAATATTGTAAGATATTTCTCCATTGAAATTTTTCAAATCTGGACTGAAAACAGCTTTATTAACAACCATAGTAATAATAATAAATATTATTATCCTTATTTTCATAAAAATTAGTTTCTATAAATATTNAAAATTTGCATGTGGGTGTGTATGGTGAGAAGGGTCATGACAGAATGTGTACGTACGCAACATATGCGTATGTTAACGATTAATTTTAATTACTTATTATTCAAAAATAGATATTAGAGATGAACTTTAGAGAGAATATGAAATTGATAGGTGAAATAAAATTGAAATAAGATTATAGGAATTAAGGTAATTTAAAATTCACCATGAAAGTATGTAGATGATTTCAGGACCCTTAAATAAATAATTGATAATAGTCGTAGTAATGGATGAATTAGTGGATCGCCTCAAAACTGTGAATTTTTAATTTCTTAAATATAAATATCGCCGTAATGGTGTACTTTCAAAATAATAATTATTCTCTCAGCATTACTGGAGTACTCAAACAATTATTGAACCGTTGTGTCGTTTAAATAATTCGCATAAAAACAAAAATGGAGAAACGAAATTGTGCATTATAAAATAAAATCACATAGTAGATAACGCCCGACATTGCAATAGGCTGAAGGAGAGGAGAGCGGGAATCAGTGTTGAATGTTCTTTTGTCTTTATTTAATGAAGAAATATGATATTCAAAATTAAACATATGCGAAATAATAAATGGTATTAGCTAAATTATCTTCACAAAAATGTGGAGGTGGTCCTTAAATGTACGGGTTGCAGCAGGGGAAGAGGGTTAAGAAATTTGACATTTTTAATTACTAATATATGATATATGGATATCGAAATTATCGAAATTTATTATATTTATTAATTTAATCTTTGTTTAAATGAGATGTAAAATAAATTTAAAAATTTAAAAACTAGTATTTTTATTATGGAAAATAATGCAAAAGCATATACTCCTTAAATAATTGACGACTTCATATTCTTCTTTGTAAGAACGATTCAGTTTTCATTATCTAGATAGAATCATTTTAAGATGTGTTAAAATAAGAAATATTTGAAAGTTTTTTCTGTACCTTAATCAATGAAAAAGGTAATGCTTATTCAAGTGTTTTTATTGGATTAAATTTTCTTACATTATATGATTTTTCGATTGTACTTAAATGATTGGAATTTAATGTACACATATTGTTGGGTTTTATTAATTTGAGCCGGTACTCCACGTGTCCCATTAATTGGCAATAACGAAACAACAAAGTACCCAACGTATATTGAATCACAAAATATCTTTCAACAAAAAATAATCAATGACAAAAGCTTTGAGTTTAATCGATTCTCCACTCGGTGTTGATGCTTTGTCAAAATCTTTATTAATATTTACATTATTATTGATCCTTCCAAAGAGTTTCACTTCGCTTTGAATGACTTCTGCCTATTATCAGGTTTCTTCTTAAAATCCCTATATGGAGTTGAAATGCCAGCTTGTTCTGATTTTCCCCTTCCTTTTATACTCTTCCAAATCGGGATGGCAAATGGTTATTTCCGAGCAAATCTCTCTCCTGACATTCGGCTCCACATCCTTGCTTCGGCTGTTACCCGGAATAGTCCAACGAACAAAAATAATTAATAGCCCATCCGGGTTTCTCTGCATGTATTATCTTCTCTTGGTCTTCTCCCATTAATCATAGTGACAAGATAATAGGCATAAAATTTCCTTCTGTTTGTTTTTCATATTGTTTACTCAACTCGGGGTTTCTTTCTAATTCTTTTTCTAGCTTTTTAACTATTTTGCACCTTTTCGCACTTTTCCTCGTCCTTTCTGAAAATTCCGTTACTACCATGTTATTCCTTGCTACTTGTTCCATCTATGACCAATTTTCTAGATTTTAATTCGTATATTTGCACCTTTTATCGATTTTTCACAATTCATATTTTAGTGCTTTTCACTTATAATGATACACTTTCTCAAATCTCTTCTTCATTTAATTTAATTTTGTCTATTTTATAACCTCAACAATATTTTTAATAAAATATGTATTTTACGTGTAAACTTAACTCATACATGCATATTTTTTAAAAATCCTAATTTGTTAGCATGGTATTTCAATAAGTTGATTATCCATAAACTATACAGCATCTACACGATTTTACTTTTATTCTATTACTTTTAAATTATTGAAGAGATTCCAAAGTTTTATTGATCGTTTTCCATTTTTTTGTCACACAATAGCCACATAACATCGTCACTTTTTGTTCATTTATTCCTTCATATTGTTTCAAAATCAAAAACTGTTTGTTTCATAATACAATATACAAGCATAAAGTAGTGATAATAATTGAACAAATAAATGCAATTATGCATATAACGAACAATAAAATTAATTCTATTTATACTTTCTAAATAGATCTTGTGATAGATCATAAATATATCCAATAAATTCACATGATTAGAAATTATAAATAGACACAAAAAGTAATGATTTATATTATTTCGGAATATTTTTAGTGTTTCATGACACTTTTAAAGACAGGTGATTTAAAATATAACATTATCAACTAAAATAAAGAATATAAGTAAAACGCCAATTCCAATATATTTTGACATATTTACTGTCATTATCAGGTACAATTAAAATTCAGACTATATCGATTTAAATTGCATTTTTTCAAACAAACTAATTCATTAATTTTTTTAATTATATCCTGCTAATATATACACTGGAATGACTACACGTCATCTCCTTTCTCATGTTCTTGATCTCTATGTTTAGGTTTACATTGTCGTATTTGGAGTGTTATGCAGTTTGCGTAAAAATTTTGAAAAACCAGTTTAGTATTTCATGTTGTAAGATTGTTTCTAATTCATTTTTGTTGAATTCATTTTTGTTTGTTACTGGATTTTAAGTCCTACTTAGATTGTGTTCGAATTTTTGCTATAAATATTTATGTCATGAGTACAATAACACAGATATTCATTGTTTTGTGTTCATTATTTTATTTTTGAACATATCTAAGGACCTTTAATCAACACCACGTATAATTAACTTTGCTATTAAAATTTTAAAAAAATGAATTTGTATTTATAGACATTAAATACTTTATCGATGTAACATAATTATATAGAAATAAATTAACTATTGAATTAAATTAAATATTGACTTAATTAATTAAAATTAAATATTGAATTAAATTAAATATTGAATTAAATTAAATATTGAAATAAATTAAATACTGAATTAAATAAATATTGAATTAGATTGAACATTGAATTAAATTAAATATATTGAATTAATATTGAACATTAACCTATATTAACCAGTTCAATACCACGAATGCCGGATATATCCAGCAACCATAAATAATTCTAATATGTCGGATTTCGGAAATAATAATCCAAATACTTGCTATTAAAAAATCGAAATACCAACGTTAGTGGTGTGATTCTAATAATTTTATAACCGGTTCGCTACGAAAAAATGTGGTTGGGAGACTGTTATTAAAAAATTTTTAAAGCTTTCTAAATTAAAAAAGAATTTATTTATTGTACAGAAAAGTAAATTTTATAAAAAAACGATAAACTTATAATTTTAGATATTTCCATAGAGCCTTTTTATTTTCATCTTCTTCTGAAATTTGTTTTTTTAACCCTTGTATCATCGGCTGAATGATTAATTGTCAACCACTTCTTTACAAAGGGGCGGAATCCCATTCGACAAGTGGTAGGCCGATTAGACTAATAGTCATTACATTGGAAATATTTTGCACAGTTAAACAGTTCCGTTTATCTGAGCATATTTGGTTCATTTTTGAAAATCCCCTTTCTGCTTCTGTGTAACTTATAGCAATGGTTCTTATAATATTTTTGCTTTTTTAATACTTTCCAGGACCATATAGTTCTGCGTATCTTTTAATATATTTTCTACAAAAACTCTATAATCATTTGTGTCTAATAGTTATTCAAACTGCCTTCCACGGAACAAATATTTCTTCAATATTCACCTAGATGGTTCTAATATTCCGTTGAGGTCCGTAAATTAAATAAATTTAAATGAAATTTAGGTTAATAATTTAAATAAAAAGTAAGTGAAGAAAAAAGACAAATAAAAGCGTGATCATGCACAGAATCGATAGTAAAGGAAAGTGTGATGGAAGCAGTATTAGAAAATGCCAAAAGCAATTACGAAAGGCAAGAATCCGGAAATCCGAGAAAAATCAATAAATTGAAGAATCATCGAAATCGAATGGGGAAAACGGGACAGGTAGAGTAGCTAATGGTCAACAAGATGATGGTTAGGGATTTATCAGAAAATGGTTAGGAAGGGTCGAAAAGCATTCAAATGTATGAAAACAGAAAACGTTAATTAATTAATTAATTGGCTAATAGAAAACCCGAGCTAATGGGAAACCCGAGCCAATGGAGAACCCGAGAGATGAAGGAAACCCGAGCTGGATAAACAAGAAGAAAAGTAAACAGAAGGAAGATTTAGGGCCCATTAGCTTGACACAATGATTAATTGGAAAAGAGCAAGGAGAAGATAGTGCGTGTAGGAAGACCGGAAGGGCCATTAATTAGCTGGATTCGTTGGACCATTATGGGTGACAGCCGAAGCAGATACGTGGGAGCAAATGTCAAATGAAAGATTGGCTCGGCAATAACCATTTGTCATCCCGATTTCGAGGAGTATTTAAGGAAGGGAAAATCAGAGCAAATCGGCATTTTGCCTCAGGTAGGGTAAGAAGAAACCGAGCTTAGGAAAAGGCAATTTTTTTCCGAATAATTTTATTAAGTAATTATGAAATTTAAAGTATAAATTTTGTATTTTTTACAATCGGTCGCCGAACCTGGAAACCTTTTACGAAACGGCTCTAGCAAACCGGCTGAATCCCACCACAACTTGTGATACCGTTGAACAAATGCAATTATATACAGCCTATAATATCCGTAAAAATAAATATAGAAAATATGAACTATGTTCCTTTTCAATCGATAATTGATTTTATAAACATGTTAAATTTGAAATTTAAACAATATATTTGAATGAAAAAAAATCAGTAATAATAAGAAAAAATGCACTATAAATAGCAACTATCGAATAACATGATTTATGAGTGTTTTTAATAATTTGGAATATAAAAAACACCAATTAACCGCGTTATTCAAGGGTTTTCTGTATAAAATGTTTATCTATGTAAATAACGCACAAATAGTAAATAAAATCGTTGGAAAATAAAGAGCAAAATTGATTGCTTACTCTTCAGTTGCTGAATTGCTAGTTGGATCACAGTATTTTTCATTTCCTAAAATATCAGTTTGTTTATTAGATATTGAAATGAAAACAGAGTTTTTTTAGTTTAAAATGTAAAAATAAATGTTCGAGTTTGACAAATGAGTTCTAGATCAATAAAATCAAATCGTAGTATTTTTTAAATTTTTTATTTAGTACAAAGCAAAATGGATAAATCGAAAAATCTCTCTCCCTCCGCTAACGTATGAGGTGGAGATTCTAGAATTAATTTTGATATTTGAATTTAATGTAGCAGCGTTGCTAAATTAATGATTATAACTTATATATCATTTGAGATTGCACATTTGGGTACATACTACCTGTTTATGAACTAAGAATTTTGGAGAAAGAGTAAATATTGTAGAGAATACGGTTGAAAAGGTTTAACTAAAATGAATACAAAGATTATAATAAGATTATTATAAATAATACAGTTTAGCCAAATATACAAGAAGTTATTAATCCAAGCGCTATTATTTACACCGATAAATGGAAAGTCTTACAAAAATATACAGAGTATTCACATAACTGTTATTCATTCGTATTCATTTATTTTTTCATCCTGTGTTTCTGCAACGGAAACACAAATTCTGAGTTTGTTTCACATTTTATAAGTCCTTTGTTCTACGGGCTTTCATATATAAGACCTTTACAATATTAGTTTTGATAGAATGTCCCAAAATTACAGTATTTTCATGAAATCAGTACTCAATGGCGATATATGTCAATTTAAATAAATGTAAATATATCATGCTTTATTTGGATTTATATTACAGAGTTTAAACAAACAGTATATTCCGAAATAACTGAGAAACCAAGAAACTAAATGATACACACCTTGAATGATAAGGATCCTTACTTACATTTTCATAATATGAGAAATTAGGAATGGTTAACACATTTAAAATAATTAATAAATAATTATAATAAAATAATAATAAAAAATATATATTTAATAATAATAATAATAAAATAATATTTAATAATTGTAGTGTAATGTTATATTTTTTATAATTATAATAATAATTGAATATTGAATTAAATTAAATATTGAATTAGATTGAACATTGAATTAAATTAAATATATCGAATTAATATTGAACATTAATAATAATAATAATAATAATAATAATAATAATAATAATAAAATAATATTTAATAATTGTAGTGTTGTGTTATATTTTTTATTTGTAATTAAGATTGCTAGTTTGGTTATCGAGTACTAAGTAAAATAAGAAAATTTAAAAAAAACTATATAGCGATAATTTACTATAGTAAAATTAGTAAAATTGACAAATTAAAAATAAAAGTCGATTAGAAGAATAAGAATTTTTAAGAAATCAAACGAGACAAAACTGAAGTTAAAATTTGAATTCAAACTAAATATAAAGAAGAAGAAAGATTATAATTAAGAGTGGGTCAAAACAAATCCATCTGAAGGTTAATTAGCGAAATCCCAAACGCAAAATCCTAATCAAATCCTCGTTTCTACTAGTAAAGCAAAACGCCTCAAGTAATTCTAAAATCCTTTCAATATTAAACAAACCCACTGTGTCAATTATTCTCAGTAAATCGTTTTCCAGAATATCATTATTCCTCTATTACAAATAAAGGTCCAAACCTCCTGACAATTTATTAATTTTTCTTTGTTAATAAAATTTGTAATTTTATTTTAGTTATTTTTATCATTTTTATTATTTTACAAACAAGCACCCCAACTGTTCCTCGGTGATGAAGTGACTTGGTTAGGTTCAACAATTTTCTAAACCTACAGTCATAATCACAATTTACAATGAATAGGATAATAGGATAATAACAGTAATAAATAATAATAAAAATTAAATAATAATAATTATTAATAATAATAATAATAATAATAATAATAATAATAATAATAATAATAATAATAATAATAATAATAATGAAATAATAATAAAATATTAAATAATAAAATATTTAATAATAATAATAATAATAATAATAATAATAATAATGAAATAATAATAAAATATTAAATAATAAAATATTTAATAATAATAATAATAATAATAATAATAATAATAATAATAATAATAATAATAATAATAATAATGAAATAATAATAAAATATTAAATAATAAAATATTTAATAATAATAATAATAATAATAATAATAATGAAATAATAATAAAATATTAAATAATAAAATATTTAATAATAATAATATTAATAATAGTAATAATAATTCGTACCGACATTTAAATTTAATAAAAATGGACAAGTTGGGAATGACTTTTTGTGATCATGAATAGGATCATCTAATTTTTTCCAACTTGATAAAACACCCTGACAAAATATACATTTAACTTTATCCGGCTCGTTATCATTCTAAAAATACAAAGTTTCAATAATTTTATCAATTACGAATATCAAAAGTCTTTTCAGAATATTTGATATCACGTAGAATAAATTTTGTGTTTATATATTTTTAGGAATCTTGAAATAACTCAGCATGTTTGAATATCTTATTAAATGCGTGACAAATTCATTGATCCTAGAATAAGATTTAAACTTGCAGTAAAAATATATTTTCATTTTAATTATTTAAGGAGTTATTGGTGACTAGACGGTTATGACTAACAAAGCATTTTTAAAGCATTTTAAAACAAAATTATTTATGCGTCATTTAATTGATCAGAATTGTTTTAGTAATTTTGATTAAAAGAAAAATTAAAAGAATGAGAAAGATGAGAATAAAGTGAGTAATCTATGATCGGGTTTTTTCATAGTTGAAATATCATGTTTATGTATAATAGTTTCTTATCAATCGTCGTGGCCTGATTTAAATATAGAATAAATTTTGTGAAAGGATTGATATCACATACTGTTTGATAAAAGAAATTAACTATTATTTATGTCATGCTGAAAGATTTCAATTTTAAATAAAAAGTTAGTTTTATCATAATAAAGTAAATTATTAACTTACACCAAAATAATAAAATCCAGCTTTTGCCATTTTTGGAACTAAAGAATAAAGATGTTTTGGAAATTTGTCAAACGATTTTAATCTTTCAAATTCTTTTCGATATTTTTCATCAAAGACTTTCATTCGACTATAATCAACTTTTCTTTTAATAAAATTTTCCGGTGATGCATAAATATTTCTATAATGTTCAATTGTACTCACTGTAGAATTTTGACAAAGGTAATCACAGTTAGAAACTAATATTTTGTCTATTTGACTTGCTATTGAAAACTGTGTAGGTTTTTCCATAGATGTTAGCCAATACCCTTCTTTTTCATTATGAAAATTCCATATAGATGGCTTATTTTGATAACTATACAAATTAACTTTTATTGATTGTTTAGTAGACTTACTTGATCTTAGACATACAAAATTCGGATCCAAAATACTAGTTATTTATTTTCTTTATTATTAATTTGAATATTAAAACAAAAATAAGCGAGTAATTTATAATCAAAATCAAAAATTGAATTTAATAAAAATTTAAACCTAAACAAAAAATTAATTTATACACTTTAAAAATAGTTGTTTTGAGAGAATTTGAAACCTTAATTATAGTTATTAAAGATCTGATTCATAAATATCAAAAATAATTGTCGACGTTTTTAAATTTAGAAAATATATTAATAACGATGTTGAGCTAGAACCCACGAATTTCTGCGTTGTTTTGTCCTATTAAATATACATGCATTATTCAAAGTATGGTTTAAAATGAGCTATAACATCAATCACCATATATGGAAAAACCGAGTTAAAATTAAGGCGTGTTAATTACTAAGAAATAAAATGAAATTCTTGGGTATTCAAATGAACCAAAGTAAAATAAAAGCGTTCCAATCATTTCAGAAACCTATTTTGTTATTTTTTACATGTTAGTACTGGTTCATAAATGCTCGGTGTCCTTATTCTAATGAATCGAACAACCTAACACAATAACATTTAATTAAGATCACCACAATAGTTTACACACTTGATATCCACACAACTTTCTACAACACTTCAAATATTTTACAATTTTTAACAACTTCTTAAATCTGAAAATGTCGTGCTGAATAATATGTTGTGCTGTACGAAAGAAATAAAAGAAATAAATAAAAAAAAGTTTTCTCGAATAAATAGATTGAGTGAGAGGGTTCTCTTCCAACTCCTCAATCATTATTAAATACACATTGCGTAATAAATATCATCAATACGAATGATTTGTGTTTCATCTATAACATTAGTAATTAGTGATTAGTAATTATAATCTGTCTGATCTAGTCTTTGATCCTTCTGACTTACTGATGCGTCTCTGTAACATAC
The DNA here is from genome assembly GCA_959609185.1 of Schmidtea polychroa. NCBI lineage: Eukaryota > Metazoa > Platyhelminthes > Tricladida > Dugesiidae > Schmidtea > Schmidtea polychroa. The sequence continues at coordinate 29,812 of CAUHTR010000741.1, forward strand.
CAAAATTTGAAGTTAAAAATCCGGGGCTTTCGCCTAATGTTCTTGAATACGATGAGGATGCTTTAGTGGATATTTTAAATGATTCTGAAATATTAAAACATCCTTATGTTGATATCATACATAGATCAAAAGTTGTAGGCGGAAGACCGATTAATTTAATTTTGTTGGAAAGTAGTGATGCTTTTCATTATATGGGAGTCACTAATCTTGATAAACTTTTAAATTGTCGTAATTCTGCTGTTACTAGTACTCGAATTCAAAGTCTGTGGTGTAATCGCTGTTTAAATGGTTTTCGTACACTTGATTCTTTAGATAAACATAAAGGTTTATGTGAGAAAAATCAATTAGAAACAACTTTATATACTTTACCATTAAATAAGAATTTATATTTTGATGACTGGTCTAAAACAATTACTCCACCTTTTGTGGTTTACGCTGACTTTGAGGCTATCTTACGTACTGATAATGGATACTTTCAAAAGCCCTTGTCGATTTCTGCAGGTCTTTTGCTAATAATTAATTTCACAGGGACAAAATCATATATAAATGTTTTTTAGGGTTAGATTGTATTGTTAGTTTCCTTAAAGAAATTGAAAACATTAGTATGAAAACAGTTTTACCTTATTTTTATAAAAATTCCTAAAAGAAAATAATTCATACAGGTGATGACTTTATTTCTTTTTCTTCCGCAGTTATGTGCTATCTTAGCATGAAAACTTTGGTAAACCCGACCAATACTGGTAAATATTTGGGAGCATCTTGTTCAACTTGCAATATTTTTCATTAAATAAGATATGAATTTCTGGTTGTTTTCCATAACTTGAGAGGATATGATCTTCATTATATCCTCAAATACGGATTGAGTAGCTTTAAATCTTGGAATATTTCATGCATTAAGAGATAACATGCTGGATACATCGAATTATGATACATCTCATGAATTATATTCAAGAGCTAATTATTCCGTCATTGCTAAATTCAAAGATGAAAATAAAGGAAGTAGGTATAAGAAGTGGGTGTTCTTAAAGCCTAAATCCTACATTTTTTTGGGTGATAAAGAGAGCAACAAGGCTAAGGGAATAATATTGAAGAGTACCGACTTAAAACATCAATCATATCTTGACTGCTATCATGATTTCAATGATTTCAGTACTACAATCTCGAATAGTAAGTAAAAACCATCAGTTATTTACAAGAAAAAATATAAAATTAGCCCTAAAAATAATGATGATAAGTAGCATTGGGTTAATAAAAATAAATGTTTAACCGATGGTCATTATAAAACACGGTTATGGATAACATCATCAATACTGAAGTTAATGTTCCGGACAAAGATAATGATCATCATGTTCATCCACATTTCCCAGATGATGAATTCTGTCGCAAAATTTTTGTTGTTGGATGTCTTACATTTTTACAGATTTTCTGTGACCAAGCTGATAAGTAAGTGATGTGATTTTCAGTGTACCAGGAAAGTAGGTAATAAGTCTGAATTAGCAATATTGTATACTTACCTGGCGCGAAGAAACGATTCGTGTCTCCTACATACTACTGATTAGAGCCAAAAGCTCGAAACTAGTCTACTATTGGGAATTGCACTGGGTATCACAAACAAATTTTACACCATTAATAATATAAAAATAATAATAATAATGATAATAATAATAATAATAATAATAATAATAATAATAATAATAATAATAATAATAATAATAATAATAATAATAATAATAATAATAATTATTATAATTATAATAATAATAATAATTGTTTCGACCAGTCAGAGGGGGATTGCCTCTGACTGGCATTTATTTGGCTTTTTCTATCGCGTCTGTGTGCGCGGTCTGGTTAGACCGATTCTTGTTGGTGTGCGCACACAGACGCGAGAAGTAGGTTTTGATTGTTGTAATTTTTATAAATTGTAATTTATTTTAGAAATTATTGAGTGGTTGGTAATTTAATTAAAATTAGAGTTTGGTTGGATTTGTTTTAAACGGAATGATTGGTGGGGTTTTTAAATGGATATTTTGGAAGAAATAAGTTTGGTTTAAAATGGTTGGATTTTTTGAATGAAATTGGAGTTTTGGAATCGAAATTTGTAAATTCCTGTTTTTAAAAAATGGCTTCAGCTTATGATGTTCCAAACCAAGATCTTATTTCTTATTTTGATGAAACCAGTGAATTCATTGAAAATGGCAGAAAATTTGGTGGAGTATTGGTTCACTGTCTTGCTGGAATATCAAGAAGTGGAACTATTTTGACGGCTTATTTAATGAAACATTTTAAAGTTGGTCCAAACGATGCGATTGAGACAATTAAGGAAAAGTCATTTATATGTCCAAATGATGGATTCACGAAACAATTAAAGATATATGTCAACATGAATTGTAGTGGTGATTACAAAAGTGATGAGTACAAACAATTTATCCGCTTATTTTCTCCAGATGAAATTAACAAATGCACAAATACAGTTTCTCAAGCTCAATTTAATTTATCAGCATCTTCAAAAGATTTAGTTCAATTCAAAGGTAGAAAGTGTCGATTTTTATTATTCGACAATTCAAGTGTTGTTGAGCACAGTAAAATGAAAGCTTCGAAAGCGATAAATGAAAACACAAGTTGCAATGAGGAAATATTTATCGAAGCTCTTCCTTGGATTGATAGCAGCAATGCAGACGGTGAAATGGAAATAACATTGTTAATTAATAAAAGTCTAATGAGTTATTTTGATCGTAAACATGGTAGCAGAGCGTGGTTCCGGCTAGCCAGCCGGAACAAGGTATTATTGATATTTTTTATTAATGATATTTGTATGTACAGTTATATTTTATTTTCATGTAATAATGTTGAAACATTTCCCCTAGGGCCTGCCCTCCCTAACCCCATTAGCGGTGGATTGGCGCGGGTATTTGTCAAAATAATAACAGGGAAGACAATTACTCTCGAAGTTGAATCTAGTGACACGATAGAAAATGTTAAAGCGAAAATACAAGATAAAGAGGGTAGTCCACCTGACCAGCAACGATTAATTTGCGCGGGAAAACAATTAGAAGATGAGCGAACATTATCTGATTATAATATTCAAAAGGAGTCTACTTTGCGTTTAGTTTTGCGATTGAGGGGTGAATGCAAATATTCGTGAAGACACTGACAGGAAAAACAATAACTTTGGAAGTAGAATCAAGTGATACTATTGAGAATGTAAAGGCTAAAATTCAAGAAAAAGAAGGGATACCCCCAGGGCGACAAAGACTTAATTTTGCCGGGAAAATATTAAGAGATGGCCTGACGTTATTAGATTATAACGTTAGGAAAGAAGCCACGGTACATCTGGTTTTGGGGCTGGCAGGGGGAAGTCCAGTATCAGATGCGGAGTTCGAGGCAGGTTACAAGAGACGAACCGGGTGGAAGATTTCGTTAGGGCGTCTACGTAACCGGGCTTTAGGAGATGGATCGGACCCTGGGGAAGATCAAAGGAGAATGGAGGCATACGAAGATAAGTATGAAGAAGTCATCAACGAATTGGATGAGCTGAGGAATAATGCTCGGGAGTTAGGGCGGGAGAAAGAAGAAAAGGAAATTGAGGCAGATCTGAAACGGTTAGAAGCGGATTTCAGCAGAATCGGTGATCTGGTCCTCACGCAGAAGGAAGAGAGTTTTAGAGTGGAGTCGCGGAAGGGCACAGAAAAATCATTTAGGAGCGAAGAGCCCAATGAGAAACAGAAGTGCATAATGGGTTTGAAACCCTTGCAGTTGCCGGTATTTAGTGGGAAGGTAATAGAGTATCGTGGATGGAGGGCAATTGTGAGAGCCTGCATCGAGGACACGGATGAGCTGAGTGAGAGAAAGTACTTGTACCTGAGACAGTACTTGGAAGGGAAGCCGCTGCAATTCATTGCCTATATTGGATATGGCTCGCAGGCTTTCGAGGCGGCGATGAAATTACTTGACGAAAGGTATGGGGGACCAGAAAGATCCTATTCCATGATGCTGGATGCGGTGCAGAGGTTCTTCCCAGTGAGGCTCAACGTCTTGGAGGACCTAGAGCGGTTTGAAGAGCTGCTGGGAAACCTCATCCTGAATTTCAAGGATCAGAAGAGGGAAGGCGAGTTGAACAACGGAATGTTGTATCACCAACTGCTGAAGAAGCTGCCAGAGACCATGCTGATTCAGTGGTTACGCCATTGTGATTCGGGGAGAGAGGGAAATGTACAAACGTTAGCCGAATGGATCAAACAAGAAGCCGATAGGCATCGAAAAGCCTTGAATATATTGTTTGGGGAGAGAACTCCAGGGAGTAGGAAGGATGTGGGAACATTGAAAAAGTTCACAAACTTCATGGAGAGAAAACCAATTGCAAGAAATCAAGCTTCAAGATGTTCGCATTTGGCTCAGAGTTATTTTGCGGTAACGGAAATGTTAAATGACGAGTTACATGCAGTTCGGGGAATTGAAGGCACAAAACTCGACAGGAGTAAGTCATCTAATGACGAGCAAGGAGCTCAGAGTCATTTAGATGGGCAAATAACCAATTCTGGTGAAACTAACGAATTAATTAACGGCATTGCAATCAGACAAAATTTCTTTGAGAATAACGAAATAGAGTCCATAGATGTAATAAATCCTTCCGATTCAAAAAATGATTCAGATATCGAAAATAATGAAGATGAAAATGACGGAGAAATGATTATTCATGATGTAGATAATTCTGAAGAAATGGATTATATTAAAGAATGTGATGAAAATGATGAAACACATGAAAACAAAAATGCTAGCGAAGATGGAGATAGTGAAAACAATGAATGTGATAAGTTACAATCTAACGATATTATAAATCAAGATGAAATAAAGCAAAATCGAGTCAATGAGAACGAGAATAATTATTCTGAATTTGTAAAAAATAATACTGAACTATTAGACAAAGATTTTGATAAAGGAGACCAAGTTACAGCAGATGAATTAGAAAATATTGTCAAAGGTCACAAGCAAGAAGAAAATTTTGAAAGTAAATATGATGAAACTGAAGTAGATGTGTCAGACAAGAATGAACATCATAATAGTCATGTAGGACCAGATGTTGTCGACATTAATGTTATCGAAAGACCGAATTCTTTGGTAGAAGATAATTTTCAAAACATGGAAGACTTAGTTAATGTTCAAACGGATTCTGCTTCCTCAGAAAATCATTTAGAAACTGATCGAATTATGCCAGATTCTGAGAGCAATGACAGTGATCTTAGAGTCGATATTGTTAAAGATCATACCTCCGACACAGCTAAAGATTCTGAACAAAATACGTTCACTCAACCAACGTCTGCTTTAGATGATATCATTGAAGACTATTCACCTGGTTCCCCTTCGTTAAATGAAATGCAACAGGGAAAAGTGGGGACTATTGAATTGGCGAAACATGCAGGAAGGATAATGGAGATATTGCAGCGAAACAGAATGAAAAGTGGCAGGGGCTTGGTCGAGTATGGCGATGGTGGGAGGAGAATCCACCATGATGTATCCAGAAAGGTGCGTGGTGCGGCGGCCTACACCATAGAAAGATGGGTGTGTGAGGGGTATTGGAGATATGCAAAAAGAAAATTTCCCCTGAAGTAATTGGGTGGTTGATCCGCTAGAAGGGATCAAGGAGGGGGGAAATGTTTCGACCAGTCAGAGGGGGATTGCCTCTGACTGGCATTTATTTGGCTTTTTCTATCGCGTCTGTGTGCGCGGTCTGGTTAGACCGATTCTTGTTGGTGTGCGCACACAGACGCGAGAAGTAGGTTTTGATTGTTGTAATTTTTATAAATTGTAATTTATTTTAGAAATTATTGAGTGGTTGGTAATTTAATTAAAATTAGAGTTTGGTTGGATTTGTTTTAAACGGAATGATTGGTGGGGTTTTTAAATGGATATTTTGGAAGAAATAAGTTTGGTTTAAAATGGTTGGATTTTTTGAATGAAATTGGAAAAACTTTCGAAATTGGAGTTTTGGAATCGAAATTTGTAAATTCCTGTTTTTAAAAAATGGCTTCAGCTTATGATGTTCCAAACCAAGATCTTATTTCTTATTTTGATGAAACCAGTGAATTCATTGAAAATGGCAGAAAATTTGGTGGAGTATTGGTTCACTGTCTTGCTGGAATATCAAGAAGTGGAACTATTTTGACGGCTTATTTAATGAAACATTTTAAAGTTGGTCCAAACGATGCGATTGAGACAATTAAGGAAAAGTCATTTATATGTCCAAATGATGGATTCACGAAACAATTAAAGATATATGTCAACATGAATTGTAGTGGTGATTACAAAAGTGATGAGTACAAACAATTTATCCGCTTATTTTCTCCAGATGAAATTAACAAATGCACAAATACAGTTTCTCAAGCTCAATTTAATTTATCAGCATCTTCAAAAGATTTAGTTCAATTCAAAGGTAGAAAGTGTCGATTTTTATTATTCGACAATTCAAGTGTTGCTGAGCACAGTAAAATGAAAGCTTCGAAAGCGATAAATGAAAACACAAGTTGCAATGAGGAAATATTTATCGAAGCTCTTCCTTGGATTGATAGCAGCAATGCAGACGGTGAAATGGAAATAACATTGTTAATTAATAAAAGTCTAATGAGTTATTTTGATCGTAAACAATAATAATATTTTAAACAATTAAATGATAATTTAAGCCTTTTGCTACGAATAATATATTTAATACAAATGAAAAATTTTCAACTATAAGCATTATCTTTTATTTGAAAATTTTTTCATTTTTATTGAATACATTATTCGCAGCAAAAGGTTAAATTATAATTTAATTTTTCAAAATTTAATTAATGCTGCTACCAAGAAATCATCACTTTAATAATAATAATAATAATAATAAAATTTTCTAATTTTTAGGTGTTTAAAAACACTAGTCATTATTTAAAAGTTGCAAATTTAAAAAGCATCGTAAATTTTATTTTCTTAACTTAATTGAAAATATTTAATTATACTTAAAGCTTATACTTAAGGCTTATATAACAATTCGTGAATGTGTAAAAGTCAATCAGTGAAAAACTTTAGTTTTTCTTTCATTAGTGTCCTTAATATATATAGTTACAAAATTTTAATTTGCCATATTCTGAACTGTCGAAATCAAATTTGGTGTTATTCTTAAGGTAATTTATTATTTTTTATAAAGTAATTTGCTTTATTGGTATTATTGCGATTGTCAAAATAGTTTAAGTTAAATAGTTTAAATTTTTTAAAAATATTTCTAAAATAAAATTTTTTATGACTTATTCGAAAATTCTAATAATTTCCTAAATGAATAATGTTAAATAACTGTTTTACCGTGTTTAAAGTTTATCTGCCAATTTTACATCTAATTAGAAGTGTTATATTTTTTGAATTTAATAATAAATAACATTTGCGAATTTGTTTTAAAAGTGATCTATGTAATTTTTGTAATTTATTTTTATTTTTTTTCTATTTTCAAAGCGTTTTGAATTATATAAATTCTATATCTCAGTTTGGAAAGTAGTACTCCGTACATGTCACTCATTTTTAAGAAGTATTTATCTAATTAAGTAGTAGTGTCCAGCAATATAATTGAATATAATATATATTACCGTTAGTATCATATACAATTTCACACAGGTTTTTGGCTAAATGCCAAATTCAAATAAAGTTTAGCAGAATTTTAAACAATAATAATATAAAACAAATCGCGTTGTGTAAATAGAGAAATTTCTATTTTAAGAATCATTCTCAGAGAATGATCGAATTTTTCATGATTTCTATGTATGTCTTTGGCAATGTAAATATAACTCATTTTTCTGTAATCACTTAGATAATTTCTGATTTTTTCAAATATTTACAAATTTATTTTATTTCCATATAATTTTTAATTGAATATTTTCAATTGAATATTTTACAAAACATGTTGAGGCTGATAACAATATCCAGCTTCTGTCTGAAGAAACTGAGAAATCCTCAAGTTCATTTGACAATTCTACTTTTGAACGACGTTCGGACTACACTTGCTGATTTGTATTGTGTTTTTCAGCGAAGCTGTATTATAAGAATTGAAGCAGTCCAGTTTGCCAGAGCAAAGATAAACAAATTGAAATCACAATATTTAGAAGAAGAATTGCCGATTTACTTTTGAAAGACGAATATAAAGATGTTGACAATTCGATGATACTGAGAGTTATTGAAGGGGTTTGTAATCATTTGAAGTATAGATTTCCAGAAGGAGAATTGAAGGAATGGATGGCATTTGATACGCAAACAATAAAATCTCAGGCCAAAATTGAATTTGGAAATTAGGATCTGCTAAAATTAGCGGCAAAATATGAATTTTTTCTACCAGAAAACAACATGAAAAAACTGAGAAGAAAGATGTAAAAGATGTAATAAGAGCAGAATACATTGAATTTAAATTTGTTTTGACATAGAAATTGAAAACAGGAACAATCAAAACCTTTTCATGCGTTGTTTCCTATGTTCTGTGCAAAGAGAAATTTGTGACACTGGCAACATTAGTGCAGACGCCGAACGCGGATTCAGTTTAATGAACAACATTAAAACTAAATTGTGTAACAGACTGGAAGTGGATCACCTGGATATGCTGACGAGGATTAAATTTTATCTCACTAGTGGACAAAATGTTAATCTTGATTCAATTTATAAATTTTGGAAGGATCTGAAAATCAGAAGGCAGAAGTTAGGCATCATAACAAATTCATTTTTCTGAATGCACTGTGTACCGTGTTTTATTTTGTTATTGTATATTTTCTCTTGCCACTTGCCAATTTGCCATCCATTTTGTATCACATTAAAATATTACAATCATTATAATTAATTTAAAATTTTAATTCTTTAAATTTCATTAGTACGCATAAAGAATTCATAATATCAGTTTATACCTGTAGTAGAGCGTTTTTAAACTCTTAAAATCACATTATAGTATTTTAGTTGCTCACTTGATTTTAGACGCTGCTTAGTGCACTGTTGCTCATGGCTTAGAGTGAACGTTGGTCAGAGGTATTTTTGTCTATTCTTAATATGGAAACCGTATTTTGTTCAGACATTCTAAATAAAAAAGATGTGTTCTTTAACGACAAACAAGATTATACAAAAAACTTTCTCGCTCATAATAGATATTATTACTAAATATGTATAGTTTGACAATATTCTTCTATAACACAACAATATAGTACTAACACATTTGTTGAGGTTCTCAGAATCTCAACCTGATGGTTCCTATATAAATAAGGACACAAACACTGGTTCAAAAACTTAATTAACTAAAAACAATTATGTACGCAAAAATAATAAAATAAAATTACCTATTATAAAAATTGTACAATTGTTTTGTTTATTTTTCCTTAGTGTGTTCCCTTTGCTATATTTCCTTACATAGTACTACCTGAGCTGGATTATATAATTTTGTATGCTCGAAATTATATTGCAATATCAATTATTGAATTCTTAGCTTATAATTTTTGGATGATTTGACTAAGAAAAACTGGGGTTTATATAGTTATTTTTGTCACATTTCTTATTTTATTATTAATTGGGCCCTTATATCAAATCGAGAATTAATTATTTAGAAAACAAAAATCAATGAAAAAAATATGTATTAATCCAGGTGACATAAGTAATTTAAAACTAGTCAAAGAACAGATAAAATATAAATCGGGTCTAAAGCAATGATAGCCAATTTGTGAAAATGTTTTGCATATAATCTATATTTTGTAATTTTTTTATGTTACATTTAAATTTCTCTGCTAATTTAGAAAGAACATATTTAATCAAAATCTTATGATTTAATAAACGACATCTTAATAATAAATATGCCAATTATTAGAAAAAAAACTTGATCACGGTCAGTTATCGTAATATAATATTTACACTTTTTATTGGAAGTCATTAAGCAAAATAGCAGCATGTTCTGATTATATGTTGACATATCAATAATATATTGTTAATTGGTGATTGTGTACTGTCACTTTCTATCGTGTTAGTTTAGTTCTCCCTATCTATATGTGAGTAATTATGAATTTATTGAACTTTGAAGTGCTCTTTTTCTCTGTAAGACAATTTGAGTAAATTGACTCAACAATCTAATTATTATTAAAAATAATCTTTTGGGAAAACTTTTGGGGAAAAAAATTGAGTCAATTGAGTCAACAATTTGTGATGCCTTCTCCAAATTTCTCCATTTTTTTAAAGTAATTTTTTTTATATATAATAGGATATATAATTATATTTGAATTGTATGAAGCAGTACATGAATATTTTGAACTTTTCTTCATAAACATTAATTGAAATTATCTTCAACCACAACCTTCAATTTCCTAACTGTATTCCGAGAATAACAAAATGAATATTAACGTTGACAGCTAGTTTCTCAGTTGATGCCATCTCTTCAAACTGTCGCTTCAGACTTCGTTGTCAAGATTTGGATCATAAAAAAATTTTAAACTGAACTAATTTTACCTTTATTATTCTTCTTTAAAGCAACAAAGGAAAGGGGCAAGCTATTGTTAATGTAACAATACAAAGGCGTAATTAATATGCCAATGAACAATATCTTCTAGTGTGCCATTTTTAGGATGCGGGCATAATTACCTTGACTTTTCGTCATATCTGGAAACCTCTTCGATTTTCGGAGGTCTTCCACGATCCTTACCTTTTCACTCATTTTTTCTTTGTCGCTGTGTACTGGTTTAACTTGAATTCTAATCTTAGTAGGTCGTTATTTCTCTTATCATATGTTCACTTCTCCTTCATTTTTTAAAGTAATTTATGATGTTTTTTTACATATAACAGGATTTATAATTACATTTTAATTGTATGACTAGTACATGAATATTTTCAACTTTTCTTCATAAATATTATATAACATCCTCAACTATAACCCTCACCTTCCGAACTGAGCTCCGGGAAGACACAAATTAATAGAAGTTATGGCAGACTTTTGATAGAACTCATTGTTGTATTTTTATTGTTATTTAATTTTTTAGCCCCTTTCTCTAGATACCCATAAATTAAATGCATTCTTTATCCAGTTACGAACATTATATAATCAAATGAAAACTTTTTATTCAACCTTATAAAAATATTATAGAAATCCTTTGTTAACTTTTCCAAATCGAAGCTTTAATTCTCTATTTTTAAGATCACCTTTGATTTATTTTTTGATAATAGTTCATTGATTTTCATTTTGACAAAAGATCAATTATTTTATTATTATACTCAATACAAATTTACTGGCAAATGAAATTAGTTTTTATAGGAAAATAATTGTGATTATTTGTTTCGTTAAGCATCAATTCAGTTTCTGACCTTCATCAATAATAAAAATTTTACTCATTATACGTATACATACTTTTTAAACTTTTTTTAAATATTTTTAGTATAATAATTTCAATGTGTAATTTCGAGGATGATCAATTGGAAATAGAAAATCGAGAGAAAACTTTTGACAATCATTTATCACTAAAATCATTAGCTCAACACAGTTTGCATATAATACAGAGAGGTAAAATGAATCCTAATTATAATCAACTCCATTGACATAATTATACAGATGGCGTTGATTACATCAAATGCTATGCATGCAAGAAAGAAGTTGAAATTTTAAAAGATGTTGACAAGTTGGAATTACGTTTATTTCATCGTACCTACTGTACTATGCAAAATCAAAACAGTCAACAAAAAGTAAATAAAAAAAAATATTTAGGATTATTATTTTACGTTTTAAGAGTATATCCAATAAAATTATGGAATACTGTAATGTGGAGTATGTAGTACAAGAAGATCAAATAATTAGGACTTTAGATTCGTTGATGCCAAAGGTTATTTTCAATATAAATATCATTGGTTTTGGGGTAAATTTTGTGCAAAACAATTAAAAACCGAAATTCAAAAAAATAATTACTTTATTAACCCACTATTACAGAGTTATTCCCTATTATAAAGCGACTATTCATAATTATAAATCATTTATTCAATATTATAAATCATTTATTCAATATTCTAAATCATTTATTCAATATTCTAAATCATTTATATAAAATTATAAAGTAATCCAAAATTATAAATTAATCAAAATGATTTTAGAATTAATTTATTGTTTTGGATCATTTTAAAAATAATAAAAAGAAACGATTTAAAATTCATGATGAACTGATGCAAATAACAACAATACAACCAAGTCCAAGCGTAAACAACGCCAGGTAATCACCAACGAAGCCATAACAACAATTAAACGGTTGAAAGACGCCAACCAAACAACGGCATTTATTGCCACGACCCTCAATTTAAGCATTGCTGCAGTTGGTTCAACACTTCGAAAAATACATGCGTGTGTTGAAACTGGCAGCAGCCTAAGTACTATACTTAAAAAATCCGGACCAAAACCTCAACCATTGGATTCTAATGTAAATATCCAACTAAATCAAATAATTCAAGAAGATCCAAGCTTGACACAGAGAGAAAAGCTTTATAACTCAGGTCTCTCATTTTCTCAGTCAAAAATATCGAAAACATTAAAAGCGCTATCTATAACGCGCAAAAGAATAAAAAAAGATCAGTAAGAACCGTATTTCCCGAACTGATAAATACTAAAAAGACCTATGCAAGAGAACTTCGTCTTAATTCCTAACAGCCGATTGATTTTTTTAGACGAAAGTGGTTTTAACCTACATATTGGCAACCATTATGGTTATTCACCAATAAATACAGATGCCATAAAGCTTGTTCCAGCTAACCGAGGCAGAAATATATCTCTACTTGCCATTATTTGCACTGAAAAGAGAAACCATTTTAAATTGATTGATGGTGCATATAATGCTGAGAAACTGTTGGAATTTTTAAATGAAGCTTATAATATACAACAAATTAAAGCAAATGATATATTAGTTATGGATAATGTAAGATTTCACCATAGTGATATTGTAAAAGATTTTGCGTAGAAAAAAGTATTATCATAAAATATTTACCCCCTTATAGTAGATCTAAATCCAATTGAAAGCATATTCTCAACAATTAAAAGCAAATATTCAGCAATTAGACCCGATTGTAACACGTATTATCACATATTAACACATATTTAACCAAGTACTTGGTAACCTCCCATATTAATAGAGATATCTACCCCCATATTGTCTATATAATGGTTCTAGTACAGGTTATTTGCCACTGAATAGATGAATTTATCTTGTAACTACTATTAAGATTAAACCAGAACCGAGTTAATGAAACTTGCTTAACTGTCTGATAGATTAACAATTCCTTGCATACTAAATTTGTAAATAGGTATTTTTGAGGTCAATCATTGACATTTCGTTTCCCAGCTGACGCAATTTCTTCAAACTGTCACTGCAGACTTGTTTGTCACTAATAACAAGATTTGGCTTGTAGGGAAATTTTTAAACTGAACTGATTTTACCTTTATTTTTCAGCCTAAAAGCAACAAAGAAAAAGAGGTAAATATTTATTACAACGAATGTTTCTACTGTTGTATGTATCTTGGTTTCTTCTTGGATGTCCCTTGTTAATTTCCAGTATTTGTCTCAGTTCTTCTTTCTTGCTGGTTTTATTGTTCTGCTATATATATATATATAATTCTCTTTTGTTCTTACGACTACTTCTGGCTTTAGTATTTCTTTTGTTTCTTTTGGTTTGGTTTTTGTTTCAAAGCTTCTGTTCCTACTTCTTGATAAGTTTCCTATTTCATTTTGTGCTTGTTAGTGCTTAACCTGTTTTTATGTATAAAATTGTTTAAAGCCTGTTTTGAAGATTCGTGTAGAAAACTGCATTTCTGAATTTCATTTATGCTAATCTACGCTTTTAGTTAGATTTTTCCATGTTCATATCTAGCATATTTGTTCTCTCCTTAACTATGAATCTAAATAAATGATACGGCCATTTTGTGTTATTGATTTCTCAAATCCACCTGTTTAGTTCTTTCTCACAACATCATTACAATTCGGATAATTACTTATTTTACCATCACCAAGCAACCGTCTGAAAATTCTCGTAAACTTCTTTGTCATAGTAATCTTCCTCTTGGTAAATTATATATGGATAGATTTGCTAAACGATTGCGTATATTCAAAATTTTACTCAATTTTGACGTCATTGAGAGACAGTGCTACGCCAAGGTAGTTGGCGGCTGGGTGCCAGATAAAAGTCAGGTAATGCCTTTAATAGATTAAAATTATTTTAGTTTATATCTAATATTTAATGTATAATAATATTAATCCTCGTTTTAATCAGTTTTATCGTTTTTTTTTCACGCTTGCAAAGTAATATCTTAACACTAACAATGTTACGAATTATGTATTTGTTTATTTATTTATTCAACTAAACTATTTTCAGTCTAACGCCCTCACCTTAAGACGTAGAAATATTTCTAATAACATTCAACAACTTATCCTATAACTTCTCCACATTTTTCTATCAAATATGTCTTTGGAATGAGGATAAAAATATATTCGCACACAAATTTTATTTGATTTACATAAAAATTCTTTTATTTTCGACACTTAAATTTAGAAAATGCCTTTATATTGATACACTATTTTACTTCTGGGCACACAAATTTAGTAAGTGCTTTAATATCGTTAATAACTACCTTAAATTTTATAAATTAAATTAAATTGAATTGATATTGAAAACAAGTTATTTAAGTGGGAAGAAAGGATTGAGTATTTAACATTTGTGTCAGCTGAAGTCGACAATGAGTTGTTAGAGAACAAGAGAAACAAAATCATGCCCATTTTTGACAGATTCAACTCGATAAAGGAATTTTATACAGAAAATATTATACTAAAAGTCAATTATGGATTTGAAAGTTGGAAAGCTGTTATCTGTTCTTGTTGAAATCTTGTTAAGATCAAAAATGCGTTCACGTCTATCTATATCTGAAAGAGAAAGGAACGTTGGCTTTAATCAATGTGACCCTGCTTAGTGAAAGAAAAAAGCGTGTTAGACCGAAGAAAGTAAAGGCTAATACTAGTTTAACAAGACAACTTGTCTAATAATTAGTTTCTTAAACATTTTATTTTATTTTTTTTGCATTCATTATTAATATTTTCACTCTTTTATAACATTTAAGACAGTAATTAACGATTTTAGAGCGCAAAATCTTGCATAAAACCCTCGGAACGATTAATATTAATAACTTTCTAAATTTGTGTGGCTTGTAGTAAAATCGTGTGTCAAATTGACTACAAGCCACTCAAATATTGTAGTAATATAAAGGCATTTTCTAAATTTAAGTGTCGAAAATAAAATTTATGTGCAAAAATAACCAACCTTTCGCTGATGATAGCTCTCGATATTATCGTTTATCCATCATTCACAAAGTCTTTGCGAGGCTTTGTATATTTCACAATCAAGATCCCTGCACAAACATAGTTCACCATCTTTTGGGTTTGTACATGACCTCTCAAACTTCTACAAGGTCCGAACACTTTTAAACAGTTCGATGTTGCACTCTGTTTCCATGAGATCACATGACAAATTACCAAAGCAAAACATTACATTAATTTCGCCATATAAAACTCCTTTGTCCGTGTTTCAAGTCGGGACGAGTAGGTAACTTATAATATACATCGCAGACTTTATATTTACCCCTCAACAATCACCTACACCAACCATTCAACAATAATGATATTCGATTTCTGTTTCTAATTATAGATCGCTCATCTTGGTTTCACAACTGCATACATTAAAGATATTATTACGAAACAGTGGATAAAGTTCGGTCGAAATCATGAATCGTTTTACGATTTATTTATGGATCTCAAATATAACACAAATCATAATCAAACCAGCTCCTCTACAAGATCCAATGCACTGACTGGTTTTTGATTTTAAATTTTACATTAAGTTTTTTTTCTAGATTCAGATTTGATTTTATCTGACAAATTTTGTGCAGTTTGCATGTTTCGTAATGTTCAAGTTATATTTCTTCCCTGTGGCCATTTGATAGTCTGCACTAATTGTTCGGAAATTGTTACGAAATGTCCAATTTGCAGAAGAAACATTGAAAGAAAAGTTAAAAAATTTAAATTTCTTTCACCAAAAGTTCAAATGTAAAATTTGTCATGAATTCCATTCCATTTAAAAAATTTATATTTTTAATATCAAATATTAATTTGTAATAACCAATTTGTGAGTAGTATATTTTATGATTTGTGTACATAGCGAATGATGAGATTCGCCACTAGGAAATATGTCGAGCTCAATTCAGTCGTCTGTAATAACTCAAACAGATTCAAATTATAGTTGACGATAAAATTTTATTTTTAAAAAATCAGGAAATAATTCATAAAACAAAAAGTTTTACCCAATAAAAATACGAATTCGATTGATGAAATTGTACCTGAGGTTCAAGATTGTTATGTAATTGAAAACATCTGTGATCAAATTTTCTTAGGGTTTTGCTTTAGACTTGTATTATAATGATATTTTATATATAAAGAATTACCACTTGTTTACCACTTGTTCGCCAAAATAAATTCAAAGTGTTCAGCAGTTATTTGAAATCGTTATTTGAAGATATTACAACTACCTTGGATCCAATTCAACCAAACACTATCTCAGAAAACATTGCCCGATCAAACTGGTAAAAGCTTGATAAAAAGCACTCACTCTGCGGTTTATATTTAGCTCCCATTCTTATAGATCCAAAGACTATCATTAGAAGATCTCTGTCAAATTTACAGTACGGTCCTTACTATTACCTTAATTTGATGAAAATTGCAATAGAACAAAATAATAATGTTAGAAATTAGATTATCAAGATTAAATTTATTGTGATAGCTCTATGGTTTACGTGAACGATTCGGGGGTTGCATCCAAGTTGCCTCAACGTATTTATTCTAACAGGTATGCCATGTAATACGGATTTTCTTCCAAGTGAGGCAATGCATACGCTCCTGATTCCATAGCTTTTACCATTTCCTGCCCCATAGAGCCATCGCTTGAGTCTAAGGGGAACCTTTCGCGCCTCACTCGTGTGGAAATAACTGTCGAGCAGATTTAAGTACTCCACAGGCGATCGTATCGTCTATTGTTTCTTGCCAACTTCCTGCTTTATTCTCCGAGTTTACAAGATGACGTACTTCACCAGCCGTACTATGGATATGGGACTTTGGCTATTGTCTAGCAGGTGGCTACCATTACTAGATGCTCCTCTACAGCAATAATTCTGCAAGTTTTGTTAACGATAGGTTTTACATTAGGGTGGAGTGAAAATGACCGAAAAAAATTTTTTTGACTTAGTAGACTTTGGATAGTTATAAAAACTTGCTATGAGGTCAAATGAAGTACTCTGTAAAGAAAAACAATAATTTAAATAATGTCTTGAGGTTCCACAACCAACTTTAAAATGTAACCATTGATAAGAAAACGATAATGTATTTGCTATCCGGTGTTCTTTTCATTACAAGGAATTGGCAACTTTTTGCTTCCACTAATACGTTATCGTTACTTACTGTTAACTAAAAGATCATTATTAGTTCACTTTTCTACGCATTCACACGCTGCACTTCCTGTTTCTAGAGTCAATTCAGACGGATTATTGCATACATATTGCATAACATTGTATTTTTTTTGAATCGCTGTATGTAGTATTGTTAGTGATAAATAATTACTCCACTACGATACTTCATTATAAGAGGTAATATTATAACATATTATTGAAGTCATTGATGGCATTTAAATAATATGGATTTAAAATGCCTCTGGTTTTCCTTTTTAGAGTTGCAATGGCTGTAACCAGAAAGAAAGTGTCTTGTGTCATCTTTGGTGGTCCATCCGAGATGCCCGACAATCAACTACCGACTTATGCAGATGTTATGAAATTCTACAACCTGACAAAGCAGAGACTGAAATGCGAATTGAACAATAAAGATCCTTCACATCGCAACGTGGCAGAAACAGTGTCAATGAAAGTAGAACAAATATGGGACAAATACCTGTTCGATTTGTGTACTGCTGTAAGTGTTGGTATTTGTCCTGTCGACCATTCACTTCGCAATCCTGGTCTTATCAACCATTCGAGATGGTTAACCACGGCTAATCGCATACTACGTCTGTATGTTGCCACAAGAAGCCCGTCGGATGAACTAAAGACGCTTGCTACCTTCATCGTAACAGTTTATGCACCTGCATGGTTTGAAATAAAGAATACCCCTTCGTGTAAAGACGGCGCTCGACATGTCCACAGTACGATACTGAAATCACGCTACCTCACAGACGAGCTGAAGAAAGTTGTTGACCCGGTAATTCAACGCAACGCATTCTTTAGTCATCCAGAAAATCTGTTGCTTGCGATGCTTACCGATGAAAGATCAGATATACGCGAGTTAGCTCTGCGACGCATACTGAAATCCAGAAAGCAGAAACGTACGACTTCAGTTAGATCTTTCTGCGTGCCAGTAATCAACTTTGAAGCTACTAGCTACATAGACATGATCGATTGGCAGAAAACTCCGATCACAGAGCCTCCAATCGTAGTGGACATTGACGAAGATACTTTGTTAACCATGATCCGGGAAGAAGAAACGCCAAGACTGGATTTCGCCCGCTATCCTTGTCACACCCAGGCAGTAGAGAGACATATCAAGCTAGTGACAGAAGCATCCGAAATGGTGTGTGGTCCAGAAAAACGCGACGGATTCATTAGAGCACGCTTGGAATCGAGATCGAAAATGCCAAAACTGGACACCAAAGCCCAACATCATTTGTAGTTATAAAACATGTTAGACAGTTTGCATGTGGTTTCCCTTCACAGATATGGTTCTTATTACTTGTAATGTTATGTACAGACTGTTAAAAAGTTAAACCATAACATAAATATGTTACTTATAAAAAAATGTTTTTTTTAAAGATTATTGCTTTTTTATCGAAATATGCCTATACTTTAGGTCAATTGTGGAACCTCAAGATATGCTTTAAATTGTCTAATTGTTTGCCACATTACTAATTGCATGTGTTACCAAGTTTTTATAGCTATCCAAACAAGATATTAAGAAAAAAAGATTTTCACTCCACCCTATTTTACATAGCATGCCTATGTCACCCATCTTCGCAGTTACCATGTATGACCACGCTCGTAAATCCAGTGATATTGCTTCATAACCTTTGTTTCACTTGCTAAAGCGGAACTTATATCAAACCGAACTTTCAATTACTGATCGCTGAATTAAGTATGTTTAACTAATTTATTTTCAACATTTGAAGGATTTTTTAGTTTGAGATAAGGAACAACAGATGTCCATTTGCAAGTCGAATAAATTTGCGATCAATAATTTGTTTGTGTGTATGATAAAAATTTAAATGGATCATTTAACTCTGATTCTCTTAAAATTATTATGCTTTCCGTTGAGAATTAAACGCTAGTAAGAACTTTGAAGTAAATCAGACATATTTCTTCCATCGATAGTACGTGGATCTATAAGAATGTTAGCTAATTAGAGTTCATCAGAATGAGCTCTTTTTTTACTAACATTCGCCCATATGAAACATTACCAACGTTGTTCATTCAAAAGGGTGTCGAGTGGTAGGGAAACATTGCACTCCGGGTTACGCTAAAAATAGCACAAATGGCTATAATTTTGGTTACCTTTTACCTACTGTTGTGATGCCCGATGGTATATGTTTATTGGTTTGTATTTAGGTATTTATATTTGAGTATTTATTTATAAATGTATGTGTGTTAGAGAGAATTGATGAGCCCAGCTGAGTCACCTGTAAATAAACTGTCTCGGGACAGCTGGGATGAATGTATGTATTGCAATAGTAATAAAAAATTAATAATAATAAATAGACTAATAAAATATAAACTGTTAACAATATTTTACAAATTTATTAACAGCAAAAGTTACGATAATAAAAAAAACCTTTTCTATCTCAGGTCTGTTTAATATGTATGTCGGCCGGCGTTAAAACTCAAGTTTGATTCGAACTTATGTGTCGCAACTTTAACTTATTAGATTGTTTGAGATTAGTTCACCAAATAGAGAACTTTTAGCTTATGTTAATTCACCAAATAGATTATTTTTTTGAATTTTTTTCGATTTTTGTATAGCGATAGTTTACCATAGAAAATTACCATAGTAAACACCCACCATTTCATTCCGTTTTTTGCATTGTTTATATGGTGTTTTACGGTGTATTTTGAGTTTAAATTCACTTGTTACTTATGTTTTCATGCTGTTTTCGATTTATTTTGTTAAAAATTTCATCAACATATTTTTTACCATACAGCGTAAAGAAAAAACGTACATAAAATAAATTAGAATGCTCGTCATATTTTATTAAATTGTGATTACAAAATAATATATAAAAAAAATTAAAAGTTTTACTGGAGATGATTCTACAGGGTTCAGAGGAAGTTGAGAAAAGATGAAATAAATAGTAAGTACTGGTTACATTGGTGAATAACAATCGTATCTAAAATACGAAGGATTAAAATCTTGCTGTTTTACAGTGCTATTTGTCCATTGCCACTACCTGTATCGTAAAAAAACTTATCGTAATATGGGAAATATATCGTGAAAATTCTGTATGTTAAGAAGCAATGTTAATTAATATCGTAATTTAATTTCTTCTTTTATATTGTAACAAGAAATATTAATTAATATCGTAAATTAAAAAACGAAATAATATCCTGCAATCCCAATTAAATGAGTATACTAATGATCCAATAAATTTTTCATTTGTTAATGAATTTAATTATTAATTATTATTAATTATTAATCATTCAACATGGAGTTTAAAATCATTGAAGGTGAGAGAAAAAATTCAAAACTTTACTGGAGTGGAGACAATGGCTATGTGAAGGATTATATATACATTGAAAACATTCTCCATTTAAAGTGCAGACACTATGGCTCAAACTACAAATGCAAAGGCCGTGCCAAGATTTGCTTACCAATCACAGACATTTCAGTACTTTTGGAGACAAAAAAACATTCGTGTAACTCAAAGTCAAGTGAAAAGGACGTCCTTGAAGCAAAATCCAGTCTTAAAAATCAAGCTGAAACATCAAAATTTACCCTTCGAAACATCTATGAAAAAGAGATTTCCAAGAATGAAAAGTTGGTCACAAAAATCACTTTTCCTGAGGTCAATTCATCAATGCAGAAAAGAAGGCGCCAAAACTTACCTCCAAATCCAACCTCACCAAATGATGCAATTAAAGTATTGGATTCAGGCAATCACCAATTTATGGATATTTATTTGGGACAAGTTTCAATCAACAATGATTTTGGAGTTTTCTTTGGAAGTCGAATAATTCTGGAAAAGGTTAAGAATTTCAAAACAACATTTGTTGATGCAACATTCAAAATCGTACCATCTCTAAAGAATGGAAAATTTTACCAGTGGCTGATCATTCAAGTTGAACTTTTCCAAGAAAACCATGATAGTGAAACAAACCAGCAGGAAGGACCAGCTCCACTACAAAATGATTTTGGTCATTGCATTCCAGTCATAAGTGTGCTGATGACATCAAAAGATGAGAACATTTATAAGCGGGTTTTTGAAAAAGCAAGAGAATTTTTTGATTTGCAACCAACAAACTTTATGACTGACTTTGAACGAGGCATGCAAAATGCAATTCAGTCCACTTGGCCAACTTCGAAAATAAATGGGTGTGGTTTCCATTTTAAATCTGCAATTGGAAAATGGATTCGAAGGCATTCTCTTTTCTATGACTATAGAACTAACAAAAATATCAAGAATTGGATCAGACGTGTCACAGCTTTGTGCATGTTGCCAGAAGGAAAAATTATTGCACAATGGAATATTTTGTGCCATGAACTACTTCAATTCTCTGGAACAACAAAGTCAAATCTTTTGAAATTCAAGGCTTACTTCAGTTCATACTGGATCAAAAAGGTAGGACCTGCCAGATTTTCCATCTATGGCTTGAATCACAAAACAAACAACTACATGGAGAGCCTGAATTCAAGACTAAACAAAGGTTTCAAAGCTGGACATCAAGGATTTTGGAAGTCACTTAGCTTGTACAAGGAATTGGTTGTTGATTGGAGCATTAGAGAATTGATGGGTCTGGAAAGTGGAAGAAATGTGAAAAGAGATCGGCGAGATTATGAACACATTCAGAAAGTCGGAAATTTTGAACAGAAATTGGAGTTGGGGGAATGGACGCCATTCCAATTTTTGAGAGCAGTCTCATATTTTTCAAGTGAGATTCCTAATGAAACAGATGACAATGATGATGATTCAGAAAATGAACCAGAAGAGCCAGAAGAGCAGTTGAATGAACCAATTTTAAATCAACAAAATTGTCATATTTGTGAAATTGAACCAAAGAATGCTCTTATTATGCCATGTCGACACATGTACTTTTGTATCTCATGTGTTTCTAGAGTACAAAATTCAGACAACCCTGTTTGTCCATCTTGTGGTGAAAAAATTGACTTTATCATTAAACCTGTCATTTAAATTATTGAATGTTTGAAAAATAAATTACGATATAGGTCCATTTTTCAATTTTGCAATATTGTTCCATTTTTAACTTTTACGATATTGGTCCATTTCTATCTTTACGATATAGGTAAGAAGTCATATTACGATACAGGTACGGTCCCCCCTATTTGTCCCTATAATTTGTGTCCGAGTTGGTTAATGCATTTAAAAACAATTTGGAATTATTTTATTTATTTATTTATTTCTATCATTCTTTTTTTTTTGAAATTATATTTTATTTTTTTAGTTCAATTTTTTTTTCTTTAATTTAAATTAATTTTATTTCAAATTTTTAATGTAGCCATTATGGATTTCGTGATTTTTAGTTACATTAAATATCTAAATTCTATTTTCTCTAATTTATTTAATTCAGCTACCGATTTTCTTATTTTTTAACATTTGATTAAATTCATTTTAATCATTTTATTTTCTTGTCTTAATTTAGTCATCGCCCTGATTTTATCCAAATTGGTTTTATTTGTATATCTTTTTGTTATATTATATTTTCATATAACTTCGTGATGATCTTTCTTGTGTTTGTTATTATTTTATTCTACTTTTTAATGTTTCTCATTTATTTGTTATATTCACCCAATGCTTTCTATGTATAATTGTTGTACTGTGTTCTTGATTTTAAATAAACTTGACCTGCGGTTTTTATGATATGTTATCCTTTTTTTAAACAACAAAATTTCAACTTTAGTTTTTTCACCAACCACAGCGAATGATTCTTTAACCTCCAAGCTCAAAACTGGTATGTTTTTTCACACTCTATTCTCATTAGTTTGTGCGTTAATCTTTCCCATATTGCTCAGAGTTATTCGAGTATAATTAACTTGAAAGAGTAACATGCAAAAAGGCAAACTTTATTTCGAAAAATTTCTTATTATTCATAAGGTATACACTTCAAATACTATAATGCTTTAATCGAAAAATCTAGCTAAATTTTACAAGGTCTGCCTAATAAAAATTGCAAAGCATGGATAACAGTTAATCAAGTAATCGAATAATAATAATAATAATAATAATAATAATAATAATAATAATAATAATAATAATAATAATAATAATAATAATAATAATAATAATAATAATAATAATAATAATAATAATAATAATAATAATAATAATAATAATAATAATAATATAATAATAATAATAATAATAATAATAATAATAATAATAATAATAATAATAATAATAATAATAATAATAATAATAATAGCCACTATTTTAATTTCTATTTTAAGTCAATCAGATCCTATGTCTATATATAGACCTAAATTATAATGTTTCCCGGATTTACATCATGTGATAATAAATGAGTAATTATAATTAATTATAAATCCATCCTTGTCTCCGCTGTCAATTGATAATATATAAATCGATCTATTAGCTAGACATTCAACAAGTCTAAGAGTCACAAATCGGCATTGATTTTTCATAAATATTTTTAATGAATTTTCTGATGCTTTCTGTATTTTTCCTTTTTGCAATGTCAATGGGTCACCCTATCACGGATCGTTACATACAAAAGAGATCATGGCCAGAAATCTTTGAATTTGTCGACTTGCAGTTAAAAAATCACTCTGCACATCCAAAGCTTTTAGATTTTATTTCAATAAAAAATGTCAAACAAACACTGAAATTACAGATTACAATTCCGACAAAATGCAAAGAATCTTATTATATGGAGATTGTACCATATTGGGAACCTCCAGTGAAAATTTTCGTTAAAAATTGCAGATGTGAGAACATTTATAAAATTGAAACTTTCAAAAAATACAAAATTACCAAATTGCCAGATGATGAATATCTATTAATTGAAGAATTCAAGGAAAAATATGTGAGTGAATGCAAATAGTTTCCTTAGACAATATTTTGTTTTTTTACATATTTTTTTCTATATATTTGTGTTTACAGAATAAGAATTTGAGATGTTTACTTTTCAATTTTTAATAATAGTACTAATAAAAACAATAACCACCGAAACAATAATAATAATAATAATAATAATAATAATAATAATAATAATAATAATAATAATAATAATAATAATAATAATAATAATAATAATAATAATAATAATAATAATAATAATAATAATAATAATAATAATAATAATAATAATAATAATAATAATAATAATAATAATAATATTAAAACAATTAAATACACTCTTAAATTTAAGCCTTTTGCTGCGAATAATATATATAATACAAATGAAAAAATAAGGTATATTTAAACAACTTTTAAGAATTGAAAATTTTAACAAAAATTATGTAGGTTAAATCGACTTTAAAAGTTGGGTGGAGTGCTATTTAGACCTTCGAGGGTTCAAACAATGTGAGTCAAAACTTCAAATAGTAAAAAATTTTGACTTTCTCAAAAATGATTTAAAAGATCAGTATCATCACAAAGAACATGTTAAACCATACCTTAAAAGTTTCACAAGGGTCGAAGGTCACCAAGGTCACAAGTCTAAAACATTAAAAGGTTTAGAAAATTTATCTGTACATTTTAATTTTTTAAAAATTTTTAAGGTTTTAAAAACTTATTAAAGTTTTTCTACTGTGTTCTAATATTATAATCTATGTATCGGATGAAAGAAGGGAATGATGTCTGTAGAATGACATATTAATGAATGTTTTTTTCATTTAAAATTAAAAAGATATTCAAATTTATCAAATTTAAAAATCTTGACAAAACTTTCCAATTATGTAAAGTTATATATCTTTGAAAACAGCAAACAAATATCAATAGAATTAGATTTTATTTAATGTAATATCATATAAATTGAACAAGACAATAAAATTCAAATTTTTAAAAATTTCAAAAATAGTTTTGTAAAAGTAAAGTTTTGATATGTTGTAGAGTATCATAAAACGAATATTTTTCATCAAGGAACTATATCTCTAAAAATGAATTAATAAAAACATGTCTACATTTAGTCTTTATTAGTCATGTCTTTGATAATCATGCCCATTTATTGCAACTACTTTGTTATTCATACACTGACCTGAAATATCATTAGCCTCATACCTCGCTATACGGCTGCTCTTTATACGGCTTTTCGCTATAACGGCCTACTTTAATTACGGCACTTTTTCGATTTACGGCCTAAAATGTTTCGTTATACGGCCACAAAAAGTGTGAAAAAAAGGTGCGACAAGGCTTTGCTAAGTTTGGATAATGCTCCAGGACATCCGGTTAATTTATGCGAATTATCTGAAGATGTGGAGATTGAGTATCTTCCAAAAAATACAACAGCTCTAATCCAGCCAATGGATCAAGGTGCAACAGCCACTTTTAAGGCATATTATTTACGTAGAACATTTCGAAAACTTATAAACGTAACTGATGGTGAATCTTCGATTAAACAATTTTGGAAAAACTACAACATTAAAGATGCTATAGACAACATTAGCGAATCGTGGAAGGAATTGAAATCAACCACAATGAACCATGTTTGGAAAAAAATGTGGCCAGAATGCATAAAAACTGAAGATCCTGAAGTTGATTCTCTTTCTGAAATAAGAGAAAGCATATTGAACCTAGCGAATGATCTTGGTTTTGAGGATTTGGAAGAAGGTGATGTGCTTGATTTGCTAAATGCTGATAGAGAACCCCTTTCACACGAGGAACTGGTCTATATCGAAGAGGACCGATCACTTGATGAGGAGCCAGAGCCTGATGTATTGTAACCAATCCTATTGAATTTATATGGAATTGTATCAAAATATTTGATTCGTTATGCAGCGTTTCGCTTTGCGGCCAACTTTCCTGGAACGTATCTAGGCCGTAAAGCGAGGTATGAGTGTATTATTATAAAATACAGTGCATTTTTCTGCCGGAACAAATAGCGCCCAGTAAACTTCCTCTGGCCGAACTATCTAATGAAGTGCTTCTCATCATGATATGCTATATGTCCCCACAATTTAGTTTAAAAGTAAAATTGCCTCAGTTTTTGAATTATATAACAAATTATTTCACAAGTTCTTACTTAAGAATTTCAATTTTGTTTATAGATCTTGGTTAGAACTATATCTTCAGTGTTAAGAAATTGTTTCTATCATAATATACATAAAATACGACGTATATACTTTAGGTAAATTAGGATTTATCAAATTTTAAAAATCCATTAATTTCAAAATTGCGCCAACGAAAAGTCAAATTGCCCCAACTGAGAAGCACTGATATAATGTGTGTGGCTGACTATGCCAACGAACTCTGTGCTTTCTCTGTGGTTTTATATAAAACGCGCTCATAGTAAATATTACGTCATTATTTATAATCGTTTCCTGTAATCGGCGTTGTAAATTCAATTGTAAATAAATTAATATCTTTTAAAAATTATATAAAAATATTAATTTAACAAATAATCCCAAATTTGAAAATGAAAAAAATCACCAGCTTCTTCTTGATTGGCTGTCCGGTTAAGAAATAAATCAGATCAAGTACATAAGAAACAGAAGATTCATCTTCTGCAAACGATTACACCAATGACGACTGGCCAAGTAGTTGGACATTAGAGCAAAAAAACAGATTTTTGCGCCAAAAACAAGTGGCTCTGCTTTCGAAAAAAGAATCTTTGCTGCACTATTTGCCGTAGCAGCCAGAATGGGAATGAAAATAGAAAATATCAAGCTTGGCTGCACTATTTGCCGTAGAAGCCAGGATAGGAATGAAAATATCTCAAGAATGGATAAAAAATGAAATATCTTATTGTGGCGAAGATAGAAAGCAACGCTGAGGTCACTACGAAAGAAAATATTTGATCACAAAGAATCTGCTGAACATCAAGCTGCATTAAAGATGGTTACAGAAGCTGAAAAGAAGACTCATGAGAACATTATTTTAAAGACCTTAACGTATGAGAAAATTGTGACTACAAACATTTTTAAAACTACATCTAAAGTAGCAAAAGGAAATCAATCCTTTAATAACTTTGAAATGGAAATTGATCTACAAGAAATGAACGGAGTTGAAATGGGTGACCCATTATGGGTCGCATTCTTCATTATACAAATGCATGCATTAATATATATAATTAACTATAATTAAATTTAAATAAAAATTTCATCAAAATAAACATACTACTATAAAAATTTAATAAAATTTAATAAAGCATATAAAACATTTGTATGAAAATTTATATTTCTCTTAGGAATAATAAAATGACTTCGGAATTAATTTGTTCACACAATCAGATGAACTAACAGACTGATAATGTTATACAACAGCGATGGCGAACCTTTTACTGATTGCGTGGCAATAAAATTTATTTTTATGAAAAGAAAATATGAGCGTGTTGGGTTGTGCTTTATCTAAAAATTTAAATATTTATATCAATATTTAGCCAACATAATTTTTAATGAGATTTGTGTTGTTGATGAGATTTTGATAATAAATCAATATCCGGATTATAGTTTGACAATTTCAAGGAAATAAAACCATCGCTGGATTCATCGTTTCGTGCATCCAATTTTATGTTATTCAATATCGAAAATAATTTTCACAGTTTTATGTTGATGAAAACATCGTAAGAATAGCTAAAGCTAATTTCTTCATCTCATTAAATATCTCTTGAAGTGAGAACCATGTCATATCATATTGTTCATGTTTTCGTATTTTTCTTCATTTAATCTTTTTTTTCATTAATTTTAATTTCATGCCTTAACTATAAATTTCTTCTTCCAAATAGAGCTCGATTGAAATTATATTAATTGCATTTCTAAATTCGCTAACTTTAACCATTGTAAATGTTCAATTGTAGAAGTTTCCAATTCAATCTTTTTTGGGTATTTAATAAAGTCAATTAATGGTGCAAATATTTTGATATCCTGAAATCTTTAAACAAAATTGTCTTGTATCCTATTTATAAATTTGCTGCAAAAATGTCTATTATTTTATAAATGGAAAATTGTTGAACATGATCTTTCACCAAAGAAAAATATTCAATATCACATTTAAATACTATTAATTTAGCTTCTAAACCTTCAATAATAGCAAACATAACATCAATTGATATTTCACGGCCTTGTAATTTAATATTTAATTCATTTAAATGTTTGCAAATATACGTTAATAACATTAATTTTATGATCCAATCATTATCAAATAGTTCAGGAAATTTGGATTTTTTACGCAAATGATTCAGGCCAATATGAATTTATATAGATATATACGAACTCTTATTATTGGTTGGTTACAGGCAATCCACCTCTTGCTCTTTCGTACTGTTTCCAACGTAACCCAAGATGCAAGGTCGCAAATACACTCGATACTCGTTGAGCAATCAACGTTGGTACTGTATCCAATGGGTAATTACTTGCAAAAAGTGAACGTACCTTATAATCGTACACTATAATTTATAATATGTTAATTTTAGCAGATATGAATATTCATATATCGACACCGAATCCGAAAATTGAAACCAACAACAAAAATGGTAAAAATTTAAAAATAAATATTATGTTATGAAATAATTCAGGAACGATTATAACAATAAATTAATATGATGCAGCTACCCGAAACGAGCGGTTGAATGCTGACATCGATGATAATATTTATATTATTTTATTAATCATTAATTTAATTAATTTTAAAAACAGATGAAATTTATGAAATCTAAATTGCCTCGAGATTGCCTTTAGAGTAACCTCATTTTGATTACATATGGTTATGAGTTCACTATTTCCTTGCCCCTTCATTACTTTGACCTCAACAAGGATACATACATGCCAGTGTTTGAACGTTCAAGTGTACGAAATTACTGTAAAATGTAAATATTTTCAAATATAATAATTAAAAACAAAATTAAAATAAAATTTTTAATTCAAATCAAAAATATTTTTTAATTATCAAATTAATCAAACATTTTCAAAGTAGCTAATACTTTAAATAAACAATTTTCAATTAATAACTATTTCATTTTTATAATATAATATCCATTAAATATTGAAGAATGCCATTTTTGAATTTTGGGCAAGGTTCGACTTCCTTCACGATTTTTTGGAAGAGTTTCCAAATTTGGCTATTTTTGACACACATACTACCCCCACCTCTGTAAAATTGAGTATACTAAAAAAATAGCAAAAATTACTAATTACTAAATATATAGTATTAATTTTGAATTAAAATAATTTTATTTCATTGTAAAATGTTAATTTTCACAAAAAAGGAAAAAAAATTAATAAAATACTTTTAGTTTGATACAATTTGATTACGATTATTATCGGTTAATTTGATTAAATATTCATTATTTTCATTTAGTTTAATGCTAATACGATTTCTAGCATGAATATGACTGTCAAATGATCTAAATATACAGCGAGATAAATATATTTAGTTGGTATTTTTAAATTATTATTATTATTATTATTATTATTATTATTATTATATTATTATTATTATTATTATTATTATTATTATTATTATTATTATTATTATTATTATTATATTATTATTATTATTATTATTATTATTATTATTATTATTATTATTATTATTATTATTATTATTATTATTGTATTTTTTATGATGTATTTTACTTGTATCGTCTAAAAAAATATTTTTTTTTATTTTTAAATGTTTAATTGAATAAATTATTAAAGTAATTAATTATATTTTTCATTGACTTCATTAATTGATCATCTCTAAATTGACTACAAAAACAAATCATTCTAGGCATATGATTTTTTGTGGTTGGTTCTGTTTATAAGTATTTTGATAATTAAAGAATAAATAATTAATTATGATTCAGTAAATAAAAATCTCAAACCATTCTATTAACATCTCCAACACAGACAAAAGGATCTTTGTTGGAAGTTGAAACGGCCCATTTGCAATGATCCTGTGTTGAGCGGTACGCCTGGCCATCGATGAGGATATTTTCTACATTGTAAACCTAAAATATTTGAGAATGAAATGAAAATAAATTACAAATTTTCAAAAATCAGGATAACCGAGGCATGTTAGTCACCCAAGGACGGTTACTGATTGTCAGGACACAGTAAAAACTGTACATGGAGCCTATTCAAAACATCGTGATGCAGAGGATATGTTGACTTCAAGATCAAGGAGAGAGATTGTTATGCAATATTGAAATCAACACTTCACATTGCAACATATTAGGTTGGGGTAATTTCAACAGATATATTATTTTGCGTGATTAATAAAGTACATGCTGAAATCACTTTGACTTCTGGATTGTAACAATTAACCATGGAACAACAGTATTATGAGGTACTTCATTTATTGTGTTTATGAATGAATTATTACAGATCGACAACAGGAAAATAAATTCTTACAATTAATTTTTGAAATGTATTAAATAATTTGGATTTTGAAGTTTCCGAATGCGTAAGAAAATGCATAACAAATATCTACTTAAAAAAATAAAATTTATAAACAGAAGTTATTAAAATTTAATACTTCGTAGTGGAAGGTGTAGGTCGATTCAGGGCCGTCTTAAGAAATTCAGAG
Organism: Schmidtea polychroa; assembly: GCA_959609185.1. Taxonomy (NCBI): domain Eukaryota; kingdom Metazoa; phylum Platyhelminthes; order Tricladida; family Dugesiidae; genus Schmidtea; species Schmidtea polychroa. The sequence continues at coordinate 60,793 of CAUHTR010000741.1, forward strand.
TCCGTGGGCTACTAAAATAATGCACCCCTCTTCGTAAGAAAATTAGATAAAGAACGTTTAGATAAAAAAAATTAACCCGGGCGGTGAGTATACATAGGTGGTCAGCTCACATTTAAGTCGTTTATCGAAGTTTATGGCATCATAAATTATTGTAATATCGTTTGTCATTCTAACACATTTGAATATAAAAATCAGTTAAATATTTTAAGAAATTGTTTTAGTTTAAAAATATGTGAAAACTAATAAAATGAAAAATGAATTTTTATAAAACTAATAACTAAATAACTAATAATAAAAAAAATACACATCGCAAATAAAAATTGCCTCCCCAAAAGGCTTGCGTCCTGGAGCTATAGCCCATTTAGCCCTGTGATTAGGGCGGCCCTAGGTCGATTGCAAAAATAATTATTGACAAATTCACTAAAATATAAACCTATAATTTGTCAGACATTACAGGGACATCTCAAGTTGCAAAAGAATATTAAAAATTGTTTATTAATTTAGAGATATTAAAGAAATATAATTTATAGTAGTTGCATAATAGAGACTATTCACGTCGGAGCAGTAAATAAAAGCAAAGTTAAACTTACTAAAATTTGCAGTTTAGGGTCAACAACAGCATCGCGTTTAGGTGCATCAATATAGAGGTTTGAATAAAGGTAAAGCATCATCCATTATAAAGGAAAATACACTTTTGGTAAAATTGGATAAAAAATTAGTTGATTGAAATAATACGAAAATTATTTGTTCGGTTGTATTTTAATAAAAGAACGAAAGGGGCCGAATAGATTTCTGGTTTTACCGAAATCTTCAAAAATCCAGCAAAGATGTTAACATATGACTGTAAAAACATGATCCGGTCTATTTTTCAGTCATTTCATTTCTGATCTTCTTTTAGCGTATTACGTAATTAGGTTTTGTTTTATTGAATCGTTTTATTTGCGGTACAAATCATTTTTTACTTTTCATAACTTTACGATAAAAACTTACAAGGGCTATTAACCATTTATCCGTCAAAGGGTTCCATAAAAAGTATTTAAAGTATAAAGGCTAAGAACAATTTGAGGAATAATTAACTAGATTACATTAAATATATCAAATATAAAATGTCTCAATTTAAAATATTTCAGTTTATCAAATATTTTCATTATTTATTTACAAGTGTATGTATTATTTATATAATCAAGATCGTTATTAAACTGACTTGATACTGGGAATGACATGAAGAGGGAATTTTTTTACCCCTAATCCATGATTCAACGTCCATCGAAATTTGTAATTTTGGCGCCATAAGATCAGCATAAATATCTAAAAATAAATTAAATAATGATATAATTTTAATCAAATTTTGCGGATAAAATGTTTTTCAATGAAATTATTTAAAATGAAAATTTTGTAAATTCATAATTAGAAAAAAAGATTTCTTATAAATTATGACTCATCTATTTGGTAGGTGTAGTAAGCTTATTTGATACGAATTTCACGAAAATGCAAAAAATTTCTCGTACTTTTCAAAAACCTCGTAGAATTTTAAGGAGTGGATTTAATAACTCTATAGATACATCACAGCGTATGTTTACTTAGCATTACAAAAATACAAACTCGGGGAAGAGGGAACGTGTACATGTAAAGAACATAGATTTGTATGATGTATAGCGAGAGAGAGAAAGATGTACAGTCTCGTCTAAAAGTAGATTGACAACCCGGCGCGCCAGTGTTAGATGAGAATAGTTTTAATGTGTGGGTTCGTGTGCAGCTTTATAGCTTTATTATTTATATTTCCTGTGCATGGGCGTAACTCGGAGGGGGCAGATGGAATATGACCCAGAGTTTGAAGTGAGGAGTACAAAGTATACATTGGTCCCCAAACCATAATATACACCGTGGATAAATATCACTCCTCTACGAAGACAAAGGAATTTATAATCCATGGTTACTTTTACAGAATGAACTTGATATGTGATTTTTTACTTTCTTTTATGAGATGAAATTCATGCAGGTAATTCACATAATTTTGTTTTATATTTTAATTTTTCCATTAAATTTAAGGGGATAGAACCAAAATAAATCGACGTTTTTAAAGAATTCACACTCCAGCAAGCGAATTATGAGCTTCACGCCCATGAAAAAAGGCTGCAACATTAAATAAAAACCCCCTTTACCCCCAAAAATCTCAAAATAATTTGAGACCATTCTCTAGCCTTAAGATATTCTGATTGTTTAGCGGCCCAGTTAAATATTTAAGTTTGCAATGCGGCCCACTACATTAAAAGGTTGGACATCCCTGACTTAAACGCACTGGTCTTCTAATTCGTATAGCACGTAGATCCTGGATATTGAGAGACGGTCTGGCAAACATCACAAAAAAGAAAACAATTGCAGAATGGAAAATTGCTAGACACCGATAAAAATATGCTTTCGAAAAATATTTTTCTCTACTGCATCATGTCCAATGTATGCAAATAAATATACATGGAAAGTACGCTCAGGACCTTGCACCAAACAGTTAAAGAACATCTAGATCCTGGTGGAAAAATCATCGGAATATAGACATCTCCAATATTGTCAACCAAGGAAGAAAAAAAATATTATAATTGAAATCTTAGCCAATGGAAACATCTAAAAGAAAAATGTCAAATTTAAAGAAGCAGACGGCCAAAAATCAACACTAAAGAAGAGATCAATGAAATCATCAGTTTGATTAGTTGTTATTAACCTTTTATATTCATTTAAAAATTTTAAAAATAATAATTTAAAAAATAATATAGAAAAACTAGATCAAACTTTAAGCAAGTAAAGTTTTAAAAATCAATAGGAATAAAAATCAAAATATAAACATTTTTAAAGATTTTTAAATTACATATGTAAATCGTTATTGGAAACTATATTTTTATAAATATTTTATGATATTATTTATTAAAAGAAGTTTCTATGAGCTAATGAAAAACTTTAAAAAATTTTTATTGTTATGTTTTGAATTTTTATAGGATATTTAATAAAAAAATTTTTTAATTCTTCAAAAGTTTAATTTTAACCAATGAGAAGTAAGAAAAAAGAAATAAAAGAGAAGATCAAAAAGCATTTGAAAATAGAAGAAACCAAATTCCAGGAATTTGCAAAGGACTATTTTTATTGTTGAAAATTCTTTCATGTTATTAAATATATAATTCGAAGCAAAAGGCTTAAATTATCATTTAATTGTTTAACATTTAAATAATGCTGCTACTAAGAAATCATCACTTTATAATAATTATAATAAGAGCGATTTAAGAGAAAGTGAATAAAATTTCAAGATGTGTCATAAAGTAAATATTATGACAATTGCGTTCAGAATTATGATATCCTGTAGTAAATTTATCCTGTTTATCATATTTATCAATTGCAAAAGACACCGAAATTCTATCTTATTATAAATACCTAGTGAAAATGACTTGTAAAAGAATTATTATGATTTTAGTTTAATGTGTTTTAAAATTTTACAATTCATCTTTTATTAATCAGAAGTAGTTGGGCATTGATTGCCTCTAACTCATTATTTCCCATATTTTTATTACCAAATATGTCTATCAAATATTAATTGTTGAATGTAAAAATTTATTGTTTCCACAAATAAAATTGTTATCTTCTTTAGCGAGACGAAATATGATAACAAGGAATTGAACAAATATTTTATTCTACTGTGGTCGTATTCCAGGTGCATTTTTCTCTTCTTTCTTATCATTTTTAAAAGTTGCCGGAATGCTTGTTTATGTATATTTAAACATAATTTTCTTTATAACATTATATATATATATATATATATATATATATATATATATATATATACAGCGCCGGCTCTAGCATTAGTAGCGCCCTGATGCGAAACTCATTTTAGACGCCCATTTATTTTATTGGTTTTTTGGAATTAACGTAATTTAATTGGCAATATTAAATTTGTAATAAAAACATTAAAAAATTAATAATAATTCTTTTCCAAGTGAAATACAGGTTTTATTTTGTTTATATATTTTTTTATTTTATTGAAACAATATTATAATATACAAAAATTACATAACATACATATATTTTGTATATAAATTGACAAAACTATTATTCTAGATATTTACTTTTCTAGCTTTTAAACTGGCAAATTCATCAATTAAATTATGTATATCTAATTTGTCGCATATATCACTTTCAATCGATATCATTGCTAAACCAACTAATCTTTCTTGTGAAATTGTTGATCTTAAATAATTTTTAATTAGTTTAAGCTTCGAAAAAGATCGTTCTCCGCTAGCAACTGAAACTGGTAAAGTTAAAAATATTTTAATAGCAATTACAAAATTGGGAAAAATGGAATCCAGTAGATTTTTATATATATATATATTGCAAGATGTTTAGTGGGTTTTCAAAGTCTTTCAAAAATTCCTTTGGTATTTTTATTTCATTAAATAATTCTGTTGCAGATATATCTTTTTTTCTCGCCATCGGTTAGCATTATTTCTAAATCAGAACAATGTTTTTTTAATGTATTATCATCCATTTTGTTAATTTCTTTTATATTATGTATAAATTCAAATTTTTCACTATATTTTGTGAAAAGATTAAACCTTTCTTTTAAAGAATTGATAGTAATATCTAAAATTGGCAGAAAAAATGATATTTTATATTTAAGTATCGGATCAACTGGCGTTTCGTCTACAGATTCATAACCAAAAATTTTTTTCTTTCTTCTTCGTAACGTATTATCTTTGAATTTCGCAGGTATTTCTAAAACCTTGTCCACGTAGATCATTAATATTCAAACCTAAATCTTTAATGTTGTCAATAAGATAAGTTGCTAAACCTTTTCCTGAGGAGTCAGATACTTTTAAAAATCCCAAAAAATGTTCGCTTATTGCAACTTCATTATTTTCATCTTTATTGACAAATCTGGCTATAAATGTCATTTGTTCGTTATGACTAATATCAGGAGTGCAATCTAATATTAGAGAAAAATATTTGGCATTAATTATCATTTGAATAATATTTTGCAAAATTTTCGAAGAGATCAACGATATTATTTCATTTTGTATAGTTTTGCCTAAATAATGAACTGTTTGTGTCTCCTTTTTTTGTATCTTTGCTAAATGATTTGCTATTACTATGTCAAATTTAGAAAAAAGTTCTACAAATTTTAAAAAGTTACCGTTATTTTTTTCATAGATAGTATCTGACGAGCCACGCAGAGACAGGCATTGTCTGGCAAGATATTTTATGATTTCGACAATTCTCTCCAAAACAGCGTACCAATGTTTCTTTTCAACTGCGTATACTTTTACGTGTTCAGCATGTATTGTAGTTAAGTTGTTCATTTTCTTTTTTAATTGAGTCCACTTTAAAAAACAATTAACATGTAATGTACTAACTTCATGAGCTGCAAGTGTTTTTGACAAATTTCTCCAGCAACTAAAACCATTTATAATCAAATGCTGGTTTCCTTCTATTTGATTTATAAACAATTTACAACAAAAACAGAAAACACGGTTTGCTGAACTTGAATAAACTAACCATGATCTTGGTATAATTTCATTATTAGGTAATTTACGATTGTAATAATAATTAGTAAAACTTCGTCCATCATCATCACGAGGATAAACTTCTTTCCTTATTTGCATTGGTCCTTGCTCAATAATAATTTTTCTAATTTTATCATTAATAAATTTAGGCCAAGTTGCGGGATCAATTGAATGAAAATCAGCACTATTACTTATAGTTTCAGTTAAATGTATGGTTTGAAGCTCTTTGTTAGATGAAGATGTTATTTCTGTTTGTAAATTTATAGATTGTGTCTCATTAGTGGCATTATTTCTAACTTCACCATTTGTGCTATCCTCTGGAATAATCTGATCATCCGTTAACGTTATTGTAGGTATTGTCAAATTTGCTTTTTTTAAATATTGGTTAAGGCTTCCCTGATTTTTTTGTTCCTCCAACTCTCTCTTCGCCTTTCGTTTTCGATTTTCACACCCGGATAATTTTGTCTTTGAATTCATATTTTATGATATAGGTAAGCTAATAAAAATTTTTTTAATTAAAAAAATATAAATTTTAGAAGTAAAGATAAAAATAATTAAATAATACCTACCACCGTACAATGATTCAATTCCGCAAAATAACTAATGTACTGAAACAAAACACTTTTTTACTATTAAACTGTACTGAACACTTTTTTATTTTACTATTAAAATTTTAATATTAAATTTTTTTTTTATTAGCGAAAAAAGTTTACCAAATAACAACTGAACTGATTGAAAACTGAATAGAACTGGTAGACTTTTAAAATAATTTTTTTTAGCATTAATTTTTTTAATCGAAATAACTAAACCGAATATAGCAGGCCGTTTCAAAATAAATTTATGCATGTATAATTTATTTTGTTTTGCGAAATAATTAAACAATTCTTAAACACTTCGAAAACTAGTAGGCCAGTAGTTTTTCAAGGAAATTTTATTTAAAAAAAAAAAAAAATTCTTATTAAAAAAAATTTGTTAATGGTTTTTTTGTTAAATATTAAAAAGAAACTAAAATTCTAAATTGTTTAGCGCCCTTTCCGAGAGGCGCCCCGATGCTTTGCATCCACCGCTTCCAACTAAAGCCGGCCCTGTATATATATATATATATATATATATATATATATATATATATATATATATATATATATATATATATATATATATATATATATATATATATATATATATATATATATATATATATATATATATATATATATATATATATATATATATATATATATAAGAATTTCTCAGTTAAATATGATCTCTACCTTTATTAAAAGATTTAGACTTTCCAAAATGAATAAGATTGAAATTTTTGACTGTATTGAAATTGAGAATATTTGAGTCTTTACTTTTTTCAATACGATTTTTTATGAGAGAATCTATTTTTTCCATTAAACTGGAACTGTTGGAGAATCCTTTGGGAACAAAAAAACTATAAACGTTTGTCGTCATAATTAGAAGTTGTTGAACTACAATATAACAAAATATTATAAATAATTTGAAAATAATATAATTAAAATTTGAAAATTAATGAATTATTAGAAATTCAGTAATAAATTTTGCTTATATTATTGAGGATTATACAATGTAATATACATATATTTCAAATGTTGTGAGCCCATCGGCAGCCCAACTTTACATCCAAAATCCACCAAATTTGGCAAGGATATTTTTAATACAAAATTGAAGTCAGCTGAAAAGAATTTTAAAATATTATCAATAATTGTTAAAAAATAAATAATTCCTAATTTTGGATAAATTAGAATATTGGGTTTATTACATTTATTACCCAATAAAAATTAAACGTGTAATGTGTATCAATTATTCGTGTCGTGATCGTCACTAAATCGAACTTAATTGTACAAAATCATTTGAATTCGGACGTAATTTTGCACCCATTCATATATTCGTCAATTCGACTATATTTTTAAAAAACAAGTTATTTCAGTTTATATTCCAGTTATTCAAATAAAGATTTGACCAAAGGATTTTAGGATAGTTGAGTATAGCGTCCAAATTTATTTTTGATATAGTGGGTCAGTTTTGGGATAGCGTGCTGTCAAACGACTCAATTTTGTTTACGGAGTTTAAAATTTTGAAATAAAGAGGAAACCGTCAGTGTTTCAAGTTCAAACGAATCTCAACTGAAATCCGACCAGAACCTCAACATAAATTGAAAAATTAATTTGGCAAAATTAGAGCTCATAAAATTAATTTCGAATTCCAAATAAATTTCGATTAATAGACATCTGGAGCAAATCAACTTAAACGGAAGAACGCAACCCAGCTGGAGGGTCATTTTTGTAACTGAGGTATCTAATCAGTGAAAATCACTTAATATTTCTGTTTCAAACTAGGCTATAGAAATTTTTATAACTGGGGAAACTTTTCAATAATTAGATGCTCAATATTGTTAAGTTTATCTGCACAAAACGAAATGTGGACACAATATATTTTTGAATTTGAACAACTTTTGGATTTTTCAATCAAAAACGACAAAACTTTAATTTTGGATACAATTTCAGAATAAATTTACAAATAACTAATAAAGTTTGAATTCAGAATTCTAATTAAAATTGGAAATTAAATCGAAAATTAAAATTCATTTTGACAATTGAAATTTGGAATTTCGATTTAGGATCCGATTTTTTTGGCTTGGTTATTTTTTTAGTTTCATTAGGGTCAATGGTAAATTTTACGGTAAGTGGTCACGGGGGCACTTTGGCTTTAAGAGGCCCCAAAATGGCCTTTTGTATTAAATAATTTTTTTTAAAAATTGTTTAATAACTCTTGTATTCAATTTTAGAATAGTAATTCTTGGAAAACTGATAGTAGAGAATTTAAAAATAATTTTTCTTTATTTTTGTGAATTTTTTTCTTAGAAAATAAAATATGTTTATTTTTTTTAAAGACGTCTGAAATTTTTTTTAATAGGTTATTTTGATTTTTCACCCTTTCATTTATATTTTACATTTACGGCGTTCGTCGCTAGATAACACTGTTGTCGTTGGGTTACTTTAAGGCTATTGTTATCCGTTCCCATAACGAATGTTTTGTGCATTTTACATAATATAAAGATAAAAATAATATTTATTAAAAAGATCTTGAAGGCTATAAATCATTAAATATATCGATGTTTTCGATATTCACGAATGCACGAAAGACAGTGTCGAAAATTCGTGAATATCCGAAACATCGATATTTTAAATTAAGTAAATTAGGGCAAATTAATATTTAAATACTGAGACATTGAGATAATTATTTTAAATTAAGTAAATTAAAGTATATAAGGCAATTTTTTATAATAAGTAATAGATTTTAAATAAGTAAAGTAATATTTTTAAATTAAAGTAAATTAATGTTATAATTTAAAATAAGTAAATAAAAGTAATAATTTAATATTTATTGTCAGATATTTTGAAAAACTGATGGCCTCTAAGAATTTAAAAAAAATAAAGAAATTTTAAATGCAAATTTTTTATGAATTAGTTTTTTTTATCGTAGACCACTTGCTATGCTTTTGGTTTTGGAAAGACACCCTGCTACTGAAAACGACTAAGTGTTTACAAGCAAATACCAAGTACTAACTACAGGGTACCAACTACTAAGTATTTATAACTAGGTACTACCAGGTACCAACTAGGTAATAACAACCAGCTACCAACAAATTTATCTTAAATACTGATCATTCAAGTTATAATTAATTTAAATATGAATCATGAAAGATCTTCCTTCAAGCTAATAAGAATTTTTTAATAAAATCTTGTAAATAATTATTTAGAACGAATAAATTAATTGAAATAAATTAATTTTAAAAATTACTTATCACAATTATACTCAATTTGATTGACTGATTGCTCAAATGATTCAGCAAAATCAGTATAAATTCATTTGCAAATTAACAAAGTCAACCAATTACCTTAGAAATATCTAAATAATTATCATTAAATACCAAAGGCGATTGATACAAGGCCTCCTAATAATTACATTAAATCATCGAATAAACCAGTAAATTCATTTAAATGACAATATTTTATCATTTGTTATATGCTATAAAATGATTGATTCCCACACTGAAATAATTTAAATCAAATAAATTAAATTGTCATTAACTCTTAAAAATTTATAAAATCGATTGAAACTCGTTTAAGTTTAATCAAACTAGTTATAATTAAAAATATTTAAATATTTGTTCTAAAGGTAAAAATCACTCGCTTCGAAGTTTAAAATAAAATGATTTTTAAAAATTTTATATTACTGTAAAATTCACATTTGACCGATCAAATCCATTGAAAGATAAATTTATTCATCCGATAAAATCTCTATATTCCTTCAAATTATCATATTTTACCCTTAATTGATATTCAACCGATTTAATCTTTAGAAATCTTCTTAAAATCATATTGATTCGAATGAACAGAAGAAAGATAATGCATTGGAACTTTAATTTCAATCAAATCATCTACAAACAGCTGTATTCCAATAACAGGATAGTTGAATAATTGTTCATAATCTAAATCAAAAGCCGAAACTTTATTTTCCAATTCCCAAATCTGGATAGACGATCCAGTTGCAGCACATAGCTAATATATGTTTGGCGAGAAGATAAAGTTGGATAAATCCCATAACACTAAAGTTCCGTCCCATGATCCAGACAATGCAAATTGGCCATCATTTGACATAACAGCATCACTTTCAAAGTCATCCCAAATAATCATAGATTTATCCCTTGATGCAGAAATAAGACTGTTTGGATAGATGTTGGTTGCGATCTTTGATTTTGAAGCAGCCATAATCATACGACTATTGATTTTCATTGTTTCTGGTTTCCATGAAATAAACGCCAAAGTACCCTGGTAGTCATATAATGCATAGCAACCTTCTTTAGCATTTCCATAAGGAGTACCTAATTCCCCAGTTTCTAATTGAATAATTCTATCCTTCTGTTTGTTGAGTCCAAAGATTACATATTGAAATCTGTGTTGTAATTTAATGTAATTAAGATATTCTTCAACTGAAGGATCACATTTAACACCTGAAGCCATTTTAACAAAGGAACTTTATCTTTTCTAGAAAAACTACCATTTCAAAATTCTTTTCAAAAAACCTCTTTTAAACAAAAAAAACCTAAAACTCGAAAAAGTCTACAATTGCAACAAATTCAATCCATTATAAAATTAAAAAATATAAATTACCTATTCCTCGCGTCTGTGTGTGCACACCGCCACCCAGAGGCAGAAGACATTCCTCCTCTGTATGGTCGAAACACACATGATAAATCAGAAATTTCACCACAATAAAGATCAATTTTCATTAGTTGTCGATATCCGACATTACTCTTTTAAGTCAATATTTCTCAACTTTTGTCATCGATATTCTCACAATCATTGCCTGCCTATAACATTTTAAATGAAATGTATCAATTTAATGTATCAAGATCTCAAATATTAATAATCTCTTTTCTAAACAACGGTCTTGTAGAGATCAAAAAAATCCGACCAAATGACCTTAATGGATTCTAAACTGACATTCATTATCAGTTTTATTTCAACATACATTTGTTGTGGTTCGTATAGTGCAAAAGAAATTTGAATATGCAAAAAGTCAAATATGAAAATAGATAAAATGCAAAAGCTTATAGAAATTCAGAATTAATTAAAAAATGAAAAATTGATGTATTTCAATGGTGATGTATGGATAGCAAGTGTTGAGAGGAACACAGATCAAATAAAAATTAAAAATCAAATAACAATATTGTATCAAACCTTTTTGAATTTTAATAAAATGTTTTGAGTTGGGTCTTATTTGATATTGTATCTATCAGATTACATAAATTTTTATATAAACATTTTAAAATAATAAATTAAATTAAGCTTAAAATATATATTACTACTTATTTAAATAATTAGCCAGCATTGAAATCAACATCAAAATTAAAGAAGAATAGTCTCGAAGATATTTCTTTTAATGTTACAAAAAAATGCAGTGTTTTGTATATAATAAATTTTAGTTAATTTATTTAGTTTTTAATGGATACCGAAAATGAATTCGATGTCGTTACTGTTAAAAATATTTAAATTAAACTCGAATGATATTCAGCAAGAAAAGCAAAATAAAATATTAATTGATAATCAAGAATTTACAAATGCAACATATTCCTAATGCCGTCTTAATGTAGACATCGAAGTAAAAAATTATATAGGTTAATGTAGGGTTATCCAGCGATGTTATATATACTATGTCTCTATGTTATATATGTATTGTTCTGAATAAAAATTATATGATATAACTACAATTATACGATGTTATATATATTATATCCCTATGTTATATATGTATTATTTCGAATGAAAATATATGATATAACTATAATTATATGATGTTATATATATTATATCTCTATGTTATATATGTATTATTCCGAATAAAAAATATATGATATAATTATAATTATATGATTTTATATATATTATATCTCTATGTTATATATGTATTATTCCGAATAAAAAATATATGATACAACTATAATTATATGATACAATTTAACAAATAATGACTTGATGATTTTTGGAATAAAATTGGGATTCTTTACAGTGTTCTAAATTCTCGAAGGTAATTAGTTGATCTTGAATTCCAAAATTGAATAGGAGGATAAAAGCTTAGATAATAGAATAGATAATAAAATAGTTAATTTTGATGATTTTCGGAATAAAATTGGGATTCTTTGCAGTATTCTAAATCCTCGAAGATAATTAGTTGATCTTGAATTCCAAAATTGAATAGGAGGATAATTGATTAGATAATAGGATAGATAATAGGATAGTTAATTTTGACGCAAACTTTCAGTTAATTCTTCGTATTCATTTTTTAATTCTTAAATTTTTTTTAAATCTATTTTCTATAGCGATAATTCACCAAGGTAAATTATCGCTATATAGTTTTTTTTAATAAAAAAACTAAGTAACCAACAAATTCTTCTCCACGTGCAACGTGTGAGATCGTAATTCCCATTCGAACCATACAACTAACAAAAAAAGAAAAAACAATAAGGAATTACAATACATTACAGTTAACAATATTAACAGATGCTGTGGTTGACTATAATCTTGAAAACAAACCAAAATATAGGAAATATGGACAATATGAAATTATTATTTAAAGACAGATGAAATATATTACAGAGTGATCATTTTTTTAGAAGAAAATCAAAAGCTATATGGAAAATAGAAAATTTTAAAACTCGAATGATATTCAGCAACAAAAGCAAAATAAAATATTAATTGATAATCAAGAATTTTCAAATATGGACAATATGAAATTATTATTTAAAGACAGATGAAATATATTACAGAGTGATCATTTTTATAGAAGAAAATCAAAAGCAATATGGGAAATAGAAAATTTTGAAAACCTCTTATTTTCCCTAACAAACAAATCTCCTGAAAGATTTCTTCCCTCCAATGCATTCTTTACAATTTAAGTTAAAATAATGAAAACGTGTGCAACAATTTCCAAATATTCGAATATGCACGTGATTTTTCTTTTCAAGTAAATGAAAAAATCTTAAAGAGAAACACCGCACGGATGAAAAAACTAAAAATTAATTTCCTAGTGTCTTATGGAGATAAACAATAATTCCATTAAAACAATTTTTAAAAAAATTGGTGTTTTAATTCCTATTAAATACGTTTTCGAATTCCGAGCAAAATATTTTTTATTACCAAAAGTTTATTTATAAAATAATTTGTAACGTACTTATAGATTCTAGATTTTGAAACTTCAAAGAAACGCAAATAAATGACTGCCCAAATACTAATTGCCCTTTACCATATTGATATTTGCCAGGAAATGGAAATTTGGGAACAGAATGAACTAACCAATATCCTCCACTATTATCAAAAGTAACGACACCTGTAAATATTTAATGGATAGTTCAAATAAATTCTCTTATTTTGTTAACCTTTCGAATGACCCTTATTATATTTTTCATTGCCATCTGAATCTTCGTCATTATAAAAAACATAAAACCTTTCTTTTAATTCCGACTCATAAGCTTGTTTTATTGTCAGCGCGATTAAATTATTTTCATTGGTCAACTGATGTTTCGACGACACCCAATCAGTATTGTTAGACTGAGAACTCAAAAACGAAAACGAATTGACATGAGGAGGCTTTATTGCAATATACCTGTAAATCTGTAAAGAAAAGCCTCCAATTAAATATCAAACGTACCAATCTACATCTTCGTTATTTTCATTTTTACACGATAAACTCGATTTAGAAATTTTTATTTCAAAGAAGAATAATAAAATTATAATGGACTTCATCATTCAATAATGAAAAGTTGACAATCTATTTATATTACTGCAACAACTGCGATTTATTGTTTATATTTATGTTGTAAATCTTGACTATTAATTGACTATTTATAAATTATTAAATTTTTAAAAATCACGCATGTATGCGACATAAATAATTGCGATGCTAACCGATGTAAGATGACACTCAAAAATATTTGTATATTAGTCTAAGGAAATTTTAAGGAATACTTAAAAATAACAAAAAAAAGCAAAATCATTATAAAATAAATTTATAAAAAATCATTATAAATCATTATAAAATCATGATAAAAATCATGATAAAATGAAATAAATATTTAAGATAAAATCGCTATTTTATACTTTCAGTACAATTTTTTTTAATTCATGAAAATTTTATTTCACATTTTTATCGTCAACTAAGTATGACGAAAAAATTATGCAGAAAGAGACTTGTGATAGCTTAGTACTAAAGTTCTAGGTCCCAATACATATATAAGCATTTAATACATTTTTAGTATATATATGAACTTCTCTGGGACAAGTAGTGTCTATAATGGGTATCTTAGGCCCCCACCCCAATATTCGCTCGTAAAAAAACAAAACAAGTTTGTTCTTTTATCCTCGCTCACTTTTCGGGAGGGGGTTGGGGCGACCTAGGGTACCCATTATAGACACTACTATGAATACATGTATATTAAAATAATAATAATTTTAATAATCCATGTATAGAATATAATAATAATTTTAATAATGCGTCTATATAATATTTTAATAATTTAATAATGTGTGTATACTAATAATTTAATAATTTTTTATTTTCAATAATGTTGGGTACCCAAATTTTATTGGTACCGAAGAATAAATAATTTATTATATATTTTAGATACAAGGATTTAATAAAGTGTCTATACAATATTTTAATAATTTAATAATTTTTTATTTTCAATAATGTTGGGTATCCAAATTTTATTGATACCCAAAGTAGTATATAGTGAGGACTCCAGCGCACTTTCAAGGTCATGGAATATCAAGATCAAATATAGACCAATCGAATCATTTATTTTTTAAATTAACATTTTATTTAATTACTTCCTTTTAATTTTTTTTTCTTTTTAATTTTATTAATTAATTATTTTATTATGTTTTATTTTAATTTATTACATTTAATTAATTTATTAGTTTATTAATATTTTATTTTAATTACTTACGCTATTTAATTATTATTATTATTATTATTATTATTATTTTTTTTTAATTAATTAATTTATTTTTTAATTTAAATTTTATTTAATTACTTCTATTTATTTTTTTTTCTTTTTAATTTTCTTAATTAATTATTTTATTAATTTTTTATTTTAGTATTATTTTATTTATTTATTTATTATTATTATTATGATTTTTTTTTTCAAATTTTACATTTACATTATATTCTAACAAGAGGTAAATTATAGCAATAATATTTCAATTTGAATAAAATTTTAATTAGTAATTATTCAATTTGAATAAAATTTTAATTAGAAATTATTTAATTTATTATAAAATAAAACGCTGAGTTAATTTTAGATAAACCGGATATTAATTTTTCCGAAAAAATAAATAAATAAATAAAATAAACACAAAAATAATATTTCTTACTTGAAACTAATTATCTAAATTAATTGGACAAATGAATAATTAAATGATAAAACACATTTTAATTAACTAAGTCAAACAATTCACAATATATATTTTATTATTCACATAAATTTAATTGTTAAAGTGCTTGTTTCGATTTGCATTCATTTCTAGACATAGCAGTTGCAATATGCATTTCACGAATCTTATAGTGACCGTAGGCATAACTTTCATTACAATTGTACCAATACCTTTTATCGTCCAAACATTGGAGAGCTCGTTTTTCTGTCATGAAAGTATACAACTGATGATTGACACTTCCTATTCTTTTTTGTGGGATGCTCACTGTTCCACCATCAGTATACACTTTTTTATAGGCTTCATGTGTAAGATTAGAGTTTGTAAGTCTTATTCCTTTGGCTTTTAGAGTGTTTTTATCGCCTTGGAGTGAGTAGCACTTGGGTCGAAGAAACACCCATTCTTAATATTGATTTCCTTTATTCTCATCCTTAACTTTCCCGATTACAGAACAAATTTTGTCAGAGAACAACGGATCGGTCACCCGATAATTTGAAGTATCTAGGAGCCCATCTTCAATCATTTTTGGATATAGTTGTAAGCTTAAATCTACATTTTTACACTGTAAAAAGAAGGATTCTGTCACCAGCTACGATATTAATTTGACAATTGAATTCTTCTCTATAACTCTGTAGTTCTTTATATTGAAATTGGTACAT
The DNA here is from genome assembly GCA_959609185.1 of Schmidtea polychroa. NCBI lineage: Eukaryota > Metazoa > Platyhelminthes > Tricladida > Dugesiidae > Schmidtea > Schmidtea polychroa. Next base: position 77,011 of record CAUHTR010000741.1, read on the forward strand.
GCGAAGTTTGGATAAATCAAGTACGGTTTGTCCAATATACATTGGTCTATCTAAACACACAATTTCCTTATTGAGTATAACAGCAATGAGATCATCCGCAATCTTGATGCTACGACGAAACATAGGATGACTACAATAAGTTATCAATCTTTTGCTTTTGTTGCATAATCTCAAATTTATACGTTTCTTCAAGTTTTCCACAGTTTTACCGTATAAACTGTTGTTTTTTAACTTATAATAATCTCGCTGAAACGAATCCGTACTAGCTGCTCTCATTTTGGTATTGTAATCAATATATCCTTTGAAAATAGCCACTTGTTTGAATTCTACAGCACGATTAACTTTTGTGACTTTTGCGCCGTAACTCAACCACTCTGTCAAAACTCTACCATTAACTACATAGTTTTTCTTAGGCTCATAAGTTAACAACAGCTTTTCAACTTTACTACCAGGCGGATAACAAAGCTCAGGAGCTATAGGTAAATCATCTTGTTTATCTTGTATACTATCAGGAATGACGATGTCAACCTCTAGAATATATCCACGATCTCCATCAAACTCATCCCCATTTGCACATCTTTCAACAATACCATTCATTTCAGTCTGATCTTCTAACCATCTAAATTCCCCAACAGGAAGTTTTTGCGACAGCGCTTATGCATATAAATTATTAACATCTAGGTATGACATTTGTGTGGATTCATCAGCTTCAACATGATGTTTGTTGATACATGTCATTCCACCACGAATACCAGCTTCAAATAAACGGTAAAGCTCTGGATGTTGAATAAGTTCTATCGGTTCAGCTAATTGTTTAATAGCTGATGCCCAACTTAATCCGGGTATGGAAACAAACGACAGAGCCTCAAGTCCATCTTCGTCAAATGTTTTTTCTCTGAAAGCTTCAAAAACATCGGCCAACAGAAAAACATCCAGCTTGAGATATACTAGCATGTAATCTAGCAGTGTCTCACAGTTGTATTGTTGCCAGATTCGATTTGCATGTATACAATCTTCTTGACTAACTCCATCCCAAATCGGTGGTAATTCTGTTATTGACTGTAAAACATCCATTGATGTAGCCATATCATAAGGAAAAATGGTTTTACAAGTCATCATCTGTGATTCGAAAACATCTGAGGTCAGTGGAAGACATGGTAAATTTTTTGATAAATTTGCCAAGCTGCTATTTAAAAATTGTAAAGAATCAATGAATCTAATTCTTCTGCCTTTCGATGTCGCTGTAAGTGTGAGAAACTTTTCTGTTGATTGAGGAATAACATTTAAATTCCAATCGGGGAATTTTCCAATTGCATATTTTAATATATGATGAATGTCATAGCCACGAAGATTATGAAATACAACAGGTAAAGACGGATTGATTCTTCTAGCCAAATTACAATCTTGACACGCTGCTCCGAGATATTGACCAGTAAAATGATCATGATCTCGAACAGGTATATTGATAATCTTTTTACAAAGGTAGCAATGAGTTTGGTTTGTGAATTCTTCCTTCTGTTCCCAAGTGAGTTCCATCATTTTCTTTGATCCATTAATTTTATACCATGGATAAACTATATCTGTAGCTATATCATCCAATGCTTGTATAAACTGAATGAAACAGTTTTTCCCAACAAATGTTTCATTTCGGATCGGACAACCTTGATGAAGAAGCACAAATTCAGATGCAATCGGCTCATGTTTTTGGAAGTGCTTGTCATCTAGAGGTAATATCGATTCAAAGTCCGCGTAGACAACAAACTGCTGTTTTATAGTTTTACTCCAGTCTTTAAATTCGATATGGCATTGAGTATAGAGTCGTCCGCTCCACATTCTTCCTACAAAGACCTATATGTCTTTCAAAAGCAGGACGTTTTTGAAACCCATGAAGACATGTATGACACGATTGTGATTGGATTCTGACTCCTTCTACTTTATCTCTGTAATTCAGCAGTCGATCGAAATTAGTTACAGCCAAAAAATGATAATTTAATTCTAAAATTTAGTTAATATTTTTAATGATTAAAGGAAATATTACCTTCTTCAATCAATAAGAGATATATCTGAGATCCCGTCGAAGTACTTCTATATACCAAGTCAACGAAAGGATTCTTGAAAATATCATTAGTTTTTTGTTTAATTGGATCTTTATTATATTTGAGAACATTGATCGCTAGATTTGGATTCATTGCTTCAAATTGGCAAATGTTAACCAACTTCATCGGAAACCATTCAAATTTCCGTTTTAAGTCTTAAAAACAAAATTCAATGATTTATGACATTTATAAATATATATATTACCACTTAAGTTATATTTTGTTGTTCTTTCTCTATCCCGACGTATATCATCATAACGTAACACGGCTAGTATGCTATATAAAAAACAGAATTGATCATTGTTTTGAACATTAACTAAAGCCTGACAGTTTTTCAGGTAATTTGGCGTTTTAATGTAACTTGAACCTAAGTAAATATCTTGATTTATATATATAATAATGTAAATAAACTTACCAGACACATGTATTATGTCTGATAATTTAGTTAAAATCATAGTAACTTCTAATATTTTATGAATTCTCCACCCACTACTTTGTTGAGTGTATTTCTCCAACTTTTCTTTTAATTTTTCAATTCCATCATTAATAAATGAAGATGACATTGTAATTGCTTTATTCGACAAACACCATTTTTTAATTTCACCATCCTCTTTGATAAACTCTGCACAAAGTCCAAATTGGATTTTTACTGTCCCCATTCGTTGAATATGATTTTCTATTTCTTTGATGAGACAATCTGGAACAACAATGTCAAGCGAATTAATTGCAGATACATCGCTTGTCAATTCAACACGAGAACCATTTAAGTCAGACTCCCGACGTGGACACAATTGTATGTTAGAGTCTCCATTTCCGTAAAATATTGACTTTCGTTTTGTGGTGCCAGAGTTTTGTCTAACTATATTTATAATTAATATTAAACAACTTAAATAACATAACTTGTAACATATTCTTTAATCTGCTTAGGATCGTATGATGTATTCATTTTCGATTGTACTATAAAAAATTAATAATTGTTAATAGTAGAAAGAGTATTACTTTTAGTGATCATCCTGCTCTTCGTTTCTTCGAATCTTCTAAGATGGTGTCCGTGTTGTCGTACAAACATTAACCACCTATCTGGTGTTATAATGAGACATTCCTGACATATGTAACCCGATAAGGTAGAGTCATTTATCTTGAAATATGATGATGTAACTGATTTACAGTTCTCCACATCTTCATGACTTTCAGCAATACAAAATTTATATAAACTGCATCCGTTCACTAAAAGAAAATAATCATTACTATTAGATAGAGAATAAAAGATTATTCACTTATATAAGTTAAATTAAAAGTTTAAATGACAAACATTTGAAAAGTTACTGCTTATATATTACACATGATTAAATTCTGACCAATCAAAATCAAGGAAGGGGTAGGAAAAATAAATGCATTACGTTGCAATATTTTAAAACTTCAATATATTTTAAAACACATTTTGACGCTAAAGTTGACTTATTTAACATTTTCATAATTTTCAGTATTTTTATTATTATTTTTTAATAATATTTTTATTATTTTTATTATTTTCATGATTATATTCAGGAACATTTTCATAATTTTAAATCAATTTTTTAAAATAATAATAAAATATAACTAACATTTTGATTCCATGATAATATCTTGAGTATCGGCCTCAATATCATTTTCACCATCATTAATTGTTTGATCAACTAAACAATTTTTAATTTCAATTAAATTTTTAAAAATAAACTTACTTAATAAAACATCTTCGTCGGCACTATTAATAATTGGCAGATCTTGACTATAGTTGTCGGCCTCGGTGACTTCATACTATAAATTCTCTAAAATAATAATAAATAATAATAATACTAAAATAATTTACCGTTCTTTCCACCCAACATGGCGCGTAAAATTTGATTTTGTTCTGTCCATTTTGAAAATTAGCGATTTGAAAAATTGTTTTTGTAAAAATATTTTTTTAAAAGTGACGAATTTGGAAATTGTAAACGCTAATATAGAAAATGAATATTTTCCTGTCCAATCAAAATCAAGGAAGGGGTAGGAAAATAATAAATATATTACGTTGCAGTATTTTAAAACTTCAATATATTTTAAAAACACATTTTGACGCTAAGGTTTACTTATTTAACAAAGACATAATAAAACTAAAATTAGATTAAAGATTCAATAGTTAAAACAAAATATATGAGATACGGAATACATTAGATATTTGATAGTCAAATCTTCTAGAGATTATAACTATTCATTGATGTATTTATCAACAAAACATCAAAATAGATTAAAAAACATCAATATTTAAAACAAAACGAGTGGGCAAATAAAATTATAATCTGACTAATTGTTAGAAAATTAAATTCTATATATTAATGATTATACTAGAAATTCTTTAAAACTATGAAAAATTGATGAAAAATTCAAATTTACGATAAAAAATATTTGTGCATCATATAATATATGACATATACCAATTCTAATCAAATAATTTATTTTTAAATAAAGTTGTAACATATGAATAAAATATTCTAAAAAGATATGTCAACTGTATAAAATAACAATTTATCAAAAATAATAAAAATATTGCAACAAAGTAATAAAATAATGATGTTAATTGGGACAAATCAATATATTATTTCAAAGACAGACAACAAATTAAAAAGAATATTGTAATAAATTGTGAAGTCTTTCAGTAAATTACAACAAAGTAATAACATATTTCGGAAATATTTCAACAGATGTAAAATATTTAAGCAAATTGTTATAAGATTATAAAAATATTGCAACAAAGTAATAAAATAATACATTTTTAACTCTAGATCAATCCATTTTTATAGAAAATTAAATTTTATCTATACATTATATGACTAAAATCCTAAGAAAATTACGTTAACTGTATGAAAAATACAAATTTATCGTAAAAACATGTGTGTGTATTACACACAAAACAAGATACAAAATTTCTAATCAATCCATTTTATAGAAAATTAAATTTTATCTATATAATATATGAATAAAAATCCAAGAAAATTATGTTAACCGCGCGAAAAATACAAATTTATCGTAAAAACATGTGTGTATTACACACAAAGCGACAAACTAAAATTGTAATTGCGCCATTTTGTAGAAAATTAAATTCTGCCTATACATGGTTACACTTAAATCCCAATCGGACAAAGAGAAAAGAGACAAAGGAGTGAAAAAGAGAAAAAACAGTAGAGTAGGGTAATGTGTGGCCCCGGGTGAAACCTTTGCANGGCAAATCAAAGCAATGAAAGAATTCAATATAATAAGAGATAGTTCCTCACCATTCTCATCATCAATAGTAGTAGTTAAAAAGAAGGACGGTGATTTAAGATTTTGTGTCGACTATCAAAAATTGAACCAAGTAACGAGAAAAGATACATATCCTATTCCTGTTCCACAGGAAATGTTCGATCAGATGGGGGAGGTGCAATATTTTACGGTAATAGATCTAAATAAAGGATACAATCAATTTAAAATCAAAGAGGAAGATAGAAGGAAAACTGCATTTTCAGATGGGAAGGGTCTATATGAGTTTAACGTGTTACCATTCGGATTAACAGGAGCACCTGCTACATTTCAGAGAGGTATGAATTTCGTTTTGCGCGATATACCACATGCATTAGTGTATATTGACGATATAATAATATTTTCGAATAGTTTTCAGGAACATTTGCAGGATGTGGAAACAGTATTCAAGCGATTGTTAGAAGCAAACTTAAAATAAAACCCTCCAAATGTGAATGGGGAAAATCTGAAGTAGTTTATGTGGGTCATATCATTTCGCGTCGAGGTTTGCAACCAAATCCAGAAAATGTAGAGAAATTAAGGAATATCCTATTCCCAAGGATGTAGATCAGGTTCGACAATTTCTGGGATTAGCTAGTTATTACAGAAAGTTTATTAAAAGTTTCTAACATGTCGCACAACCTTTGAACATGTTATTGAAAAGCAAGCAAAATTTAAATGGACAACAGCTCAGCAAGAAGCGTTTGATAAACTCAAAGAAAGCTTAATAAAACAGCCGATATTAAGATGTCCGAACTTTAAAAAACCGTTTATATTAATGACAGATGCCAGTAATTTCGCATTAGGCGCGGTATTAGGACAGCAAGTAGAAGGGGAAAAAGATCATGTAATTGCTTATGCCAGCAGATCATTGAAACCTCATGAAAAAAATTATTCGACAATCGAAAAAGAAACGTTAGCATTGGTATATGGGATAACCACTTTTCGACAATACCTAGTGGGCAGAAAATTTGTCGTCTTTACGGATCACAATCCGTTACAATGGCTAATGAAGCACAGAGATTCGGCCAGTAAATTAATTAGATGGTCAATTGCGTTACAAGAATATGATTTCGAGATAAAGTATCGTACAGGAAAGTCAAATGCAAATGCGGATGCTATGTCGAGAATACCCGTAGAAAATAATGTTGATCAAGATGAGAAAAATTGCGAAAATACAATATTCTTGGCAATTAAAACGGTAAATAATATCGAAAAATTACAAGATGATCAGGAAAATGACGAGGAATTAAATCAGTTACGTCAACATGCTGTCTCAATCAAAAAGGAGAGTGACTGGAAACATATTGCCGAAGAGAACCATAAATACATTATTCATGATGGTTTGTTAAAATGTGTACAAAATGAAAATTTGTTAATTATTGTTCCGACAAAACATCGAAAAGCATTTCTGTTGTTGTATCACGATGGAGCATTAGGAGGACATTTATCAGCGCGAAAAACATTATCAAGATTGAAACAGAAATATTATTGGAAAACGATGGAACAAGATGTCAGACAATGGTGTCATACGTGTGAGATATGCCTAACAAGACGAAATACGGGACGGAAAATAAAAGTTCCGCTTAAGCCTATGCCAGTGCCAAAGGCGCCAATGGAAATGACAGCAATGGACATCGTTGGTCCATTGCCGGAAACAACAAATGGCAACAAATACATTATTGTTTTTTGCGATTATCTTACTAAATGGCCAGAAGCTTATGCAATGCCAAATCAGAAAGCAGAAACAGTTTGCGAAAATATTTGTGGAGAATATTATTTTTCGATACGGAGCACCAAAGAAATTACTTACAGATCAAGGAACAAATTTTCAGAGTGAATTATTTAAATCAATTACAGATTTATTTGGTATATTGAAACTTAGTACCTCACCATATCATCCACAAACAGATGGTCTAGTTGAAAGATTTAATGGGACACTAATTAATATGATATCATCCTATGTAAATAGGAAACAAAAGGATTGGGATTTATTCATTAAACCATGCTTATTTGCATACCGGAATGCAGTAAATGAAAGCACTGGAGAAACACCCTTTTATCTCATGTATCTACGACGAAACAATGTGCCAGTCGATCTAGAATTTCAGTCACCTATTTCCCAATATATGGATGTGTCAGATTATAAAATAGCTATGCATGAAAGACTACAGTCAGTATGGATCCAAGCTGGACTTAACATAAGGCATCATCAAGAAGCGTATAAAGAATGCTATGATAAACGCGCACGGGCGCATGACATTAAAATTGGAGATCTCGTGTATATAAACAAACCAGAACCAACAAAAGGCTTGTCAACGAAATTGCAACGACCGTTTAAAGGACCATATCTAGTGTGTGATACGACAGAGACTAACTTAAAATTGCGTCCACAAAACAATAAAAAGGCTGGGACAATCATCGTTCATGTAAATAGATGCAAGAAGATAATAGAAGATGAATCACGTTATCCATTGAGATCAAAACCAAATAAAGATGCAGGGAACCCAGTAATTAAACAAAAGTTTACAAAAAACCCTGCTCCATTGAGTTACATCAATAAAGTTTTGTTGATTACAACAGTAATGATTATCAATATAATGTCAGTAAATGCAGTGAGAGTATTCCCGTTATATGCAACTAATACAGTTGTATTATTAGACAAAGTTCATATTTATTCAACATGTACTCAAATAGTTTGGGTTTATTATGCTGGAGGAGCAGAAGAAATAGAGATAAATAATCTAATAAACTATTTTGAACCCCCAATAAAATTGAACAGCACCAAAAATATTTATGTGGCTAGACAATTAACAATGAATTATGAATACCCTTGGTTAATTACGCAATTGGATTCGAAAAGTAATAATACAAAAATACAAAATCTTATACGCATTAATATTTGGACAAAGAGATTACATAATCGAGTATCAATTGAACCACTGGTAAATGGAATTGACATATATTGGGAACCCCAGGAATCCCAACAAGTAAAAGCAGTTTTTCAAAATTATGCGATAGATACATTGAATAGCAGAAAACCCTTTATAAAGTATGCAAATTTAAAATTACATCATAGCTATAATATTCTGATTCACTATTATGAAAAATCTTTATACGAAAACGGAACTGAAATTGATAGCCAATGGATCAGAATACACTCTAGTCAACATATGATACGATTAGTTAATGAAACAAACCGGGTTACTTTTCATATTCTCAATCAATTAGTGAATGTTACCCGACAAGCGGAGCCCAATCAAAAAGCTATTTTATATTATTATGGAAAAATTCAATCGATATTAAATGAAAAAAATAAATCTCAAATATTAACTTTTCGTCAATGTTCACCAATATCGACGTCAAAATTTGTGTTCATTAAAATAAAATACTATAGACGTTCTCTATTTTCAAATCTATGGCAATTAACATTAGTGGAAAATAAAATTGTGCAAATTCCATCTATTAACTCGCAGTATGGAAATCGAAACAAATCAAATCAGTCCAACCAAACCCCTAGCTCTGCCAACGTAATCATCTTTTCTAGCATCAATGAGTCAATGACTAATAACGAAACCATATCATCATTAAAAACTGACAGTGAAATTGTGTGTGTAACATTATTAATAACTACTCTCATTATAACAATCTCTCTCATTATTCTCATTATCATTGTGCTAATTGAATTTCGAGCAATACCCAAACCTTCTACGAATCGATCCAAGATTGCGAGACCTTGGGTCGTTTATGAAGAAACATTTGTGTAGTAAGACATAAATACTTTGCATGCAAAATTGATAAAGTAGTAGTAGTAATATAGTACAAATATTTTATGGATATTATTAATATTTTATTTCATTATGGATATGATCAATATTTCATTTTATTTTACTTGTGAATCTGCACTTTTCAATGTCAACGGAAAGAATCAATTTGATTGGTTAGCGCTGTGTTAAGGGGGAGAGAAAAACGGGGTTAAGGGAATTTTCATAAGGGTATTAAAAGAGGGTTAAATCCATTAAACTCCATTAATTTTGAGAAAAAAAAATATATCAACAATTAACTAAACGGTAATTATTATTATTTATTTATATAACTAGTCGGTGGGACGGTATCCTTTGGGTACCCCATCTCAACCCTAGTGTTAAAATTAAATTAACTTCAAATTTTAATTATATAACTATTGTAGAAAAAAAAATGGAACAAATACAATTGGCAAGGTCGACCTACGACAGCTACATCAAAATGAAGAACAATCATGCCGGACAAAAAGTATACCGGATCAATGACAATCTCCAAATCCCAAATTATTTAAGAATTGATGACCGAAAAATGAAGATCCAAATGTTTACGATCATGAGGATGTCAAAATTGCGATTAGCAGAAGAAGTCGAGATGTCAAGGAAAGAAGAATATCATCTACATGTGATCAAGGGTACCGTTGAGGTACTGACGAATGACAACAAAGTGTGTTGGGAACTTAAAAAATTTACGTCGTGGAAGCTGCAGAGAGACTTCATGTGGAGAACGTTACGAGCAGCGAATGAAGAAACAACCATTGTAGTGGAAATCAGAATCGAAAATGAAGCGAACGAAGTTCCGCAGATGCAGCCAAGTGCAAGAGAAGATCCAATGTTAATGAAAATTTCGAAAGAAATGTTGAAAAGGAAAATGTCGTTTCTCAGAAAGGAAATGGATTTGGAAGAAATCCGCAACAGAATATTGTTTATTGATGCAGAATATGGCACGTCTGAACAAGGAAAAATGGTCCCTCTAGAACTCGCGATTATGAATTATTATGGAAAAATAATAAAGAATATATACTTGACTCCAAGAGGAAAAATTCGCCATTTTAATTCAAGGATTCACGGAATCACAGAAGTAGCTGGCAGGAATCAATGCGATCAATATGTGGCAACAAAGGACATCCAACAATTGACAGTTGGCAAGATACTAGTGGGCCATGATTTACATGCAGAATTACAATATTTGGGAATATGGATTGAGCAATTATATGGCATTCGTGATTTGGCAGCGGCACCAGTACTCCAGAACAGGGGAGTAACCAGGAAAGGAGAATGGTTCAAATTACAAACCGTGGTGAGAGAAATATGTGGAGAAGAGACACAAATTGGTGTGCATTCGGCTCTAGAGGATGTGAAGAGCATTCGCAAGGTATATCAGAGAGTGGAAAATCAATGGATTGATGATATACCAATGCCCAAAAACCTACCATCAAAGAAATATTCGTTGGAGGAATATAAAAAACTTCGAGAGGTACCATCAGCATCAACTGCAATAGCGGAGAAAGTGGCACAAATTCTGGTTGACGATGTAATGGAAGCAGAACAAATTGACTTGACAAGCGAGGAGAATGTGGAGATGGAGACGGAAAATCCATTAATTCCATTAAAGTGGGCCACCGAATCGTTTTTGGAAATTTCACAAGAATGTGTTTCAGTAATGATAAGTGTTTCGATGGTAAGAATACACCCAACACTTGAGTATGGTCCAATGCCCGAATGTCGACAAGCGAGAAAAAGGAAAAACACTTCAAATATTGATGTTGGGGAGACTGTAACCATCGATGGGGTAATCTATGAACGGGAAGAAACAATAATACTGTATCGGCATGGAACCAAACAATTGGAAATAAAAATGAACTAAATTAATATGTATATATATATTAGGGTGGGTCGAATGTTAATAAATTTTGAGTTCAAGAAAGGAAACATGGTTAAAAAGTTGTATTTTGGTATAGAAAAATCGAATCAAACCATTTTACTTAGATTTATGGACATTTACTGCTCCCAACTTTTCTCCGAAAATGCAGTTCAACATAAGTGTGAAAACAATGTAATTTGGCTAGTGTCAGAATGTGTTTTGCGCCTTTGTCCATATTTAGATGTAGCTTTCTTAAGAGCTTATAAGTATATTATTTACTCTCTTGTGCTGAGATAGTATATTCTGTGTCCTCATCCCGCATTGAAATATATCCTGACAACGTCAGTGATTAGGAAGGGCAAAATTTGAATTATCCTTTTCAAAGACAAAAATCAACTTTCGAAATTATTTTTTATTAAAAACATCCAGCCAAAAGTTTAGAAATGTATTAGCGAGGGCATAAAAAGAAGTCACATGAAATCAGCTTTGCTTTGCACCTTGGGCAATTCCTTCCTTGATTTTTTACACAGTAGTACCATACCATGTCTGGACTTGTGACCAAACACTTTGCAACTGGCAGAAGAAACATCTTTGATGGCTCTTTCAACGGCTTGAGAATGACAGGGAAATTGTTCTAATGTAATTTTCTTATTCATCTTCAATTCATGATCCAATATATGAGATAAAAGAGGGGGAGGCGTCAAATTACATTTGTCCAGTCAATCATGTCAGCATATGATGTAGCAGACGACTGAAGAAAGACAGTATTCTTGTCCATAGTGCGAATCACTTCGGAAGGGAGAAAATTTTGTCTTGCAGTTATGATTTTTTCTGTTGCAAACTTTCTGATTTCTTCATCATCATCACCAACAGCAGCTAGGAGTATATTTTCTGGATGTGAGAAGTAATTGTTGTTCTGAATGACAGGAAAGATGATTTCTTGGTCTGATGGATCCAAATCCTGCAGAAGTTGGAGCATATAAAAAATATTTCTTGCACCATCTTGGCATGACGAGTGAATCTTTATATAAAACCATGACGGTCCATAGAAATTGACAATAAATTTCACTATTCGCATGAGAGGTTCAGATGGAGCAGTTTCGGACATATATAGTCGCAGAATTCTATTAGCTTTCGTGAGCCAGCGACTGTGATTCAAATTTCCTGGTTGTGCCATTTGTAGAAAAGGGACATCCTTGTTGTTGTGGTACCCTTTCTGGACTGCCAAGCATACTCTGAGGAAATACAATTGATCAGTGTTCAATTCTTTCTTGACATTTTCACTAATATCTACGACCTTTCCAGGAAGGGACATAAAGGCTACTACGGGCTTGTCTTTTGGATCAAAATCAAGAACGCTTCCTATTTCACCACATGACGTTTTTGGACCTTTTGTTTCTCCACCATCGACGACTGAAAAATACTTCCTGAATGGCAATTCATTTGCATGCAACAAGCATATCAGCCATTGTAGAGGTCGCCCTAGGCTTTTTTCGAGTCTTCTGATTATTCCATTATTTTTTCCGGTGTTTGTATTGGTTCCATCGCACACAATTGCTTGAAGGGTCAGTGAGGACTGCGTGCTAACGATGATTGACATGATTTCTTTGCCAATATCCACAGCTTTACTACTTTGAGGTACAGCATGATCGATATATGTATCCCCTGGAAAGGCGACAATCACATAATGCTCCTCTTTTAGGATCCTTCTATGAAGTAAGGTGGAATCTTGTTTCCCGTCGAAACCGAGGCAAATCAAGTTTTTCGCTTCTGCTGAATGCTGTTCAATTTCTCTCTCCCTCCAGTACTTTCTCTGACGCCGTAATTTTGCGGGATCGATGATTGTTTGAGAGGATAACAGTTCCATATCTTTCAGAAAAGCGTTTACTAGCAAACACGTGTCTCTGTTGCTCACACCACATCTGTCAACAGCTTTACTTAATTCAGGATAATGTCTTCTATTTTGAAATTCATCACATTCTTCTACGCTTGACTCTGAGCTTTCTGTTGAATTGTCTAACTTATCTTTACTTTCATCACTAGCGGCTTCACTCTCCGTGTCACTTCTTGAGGTCGGATGTAGATCGTTAACTTCAGTGTCCATTATTTCATTTTTCATTTGTTTTCCTTTTCCTGTAGGGCTGCTTTTCGTTTGTTTTCTCTTCAATTTTGAGGTTTCCTGTCTGTCCGTATTTCCGATTTTCATGTTTCTGGTAGTTTGTTGGTCAATCCAGAACTCCCACTCTAAGGTAGGAATTTTCAAGGCCAATCGGCATGTACACTGACTTCTTCCACGAGCACCATCATTAAAACATTTGCAGCAACATATGTCAAACAATATGGAAAACGAGCTTAACTTATCTTGAAATTTGGCAGATGACCTCTTGCATACTGGATACTTCTCTAATTCACGCACTTTTGATATTAGTCGCTTGACACGAACCACAATACTACTGAACTCAACAGTTGGGATACTTGCCTTCATATAAATTTCCTTCACCTTATTTGCGAGAAGAGTTGCTTGTTCGTTAAAGCCAGTATGAAATTGCGTACATTTCTCATTGTAACAGTAATCACGAAACACATCTTCACAAGTAGGTAATTGGTTTCTGGGTAGTTCACAAGTTTGACCAAACAGACAATGACGTGATTTACTTCTTGTTTTGCGAAATTGCTTATTTCTCTGTCCCTTCATAACTGCTCTTCTGTACTCAGCTCTGGCAAAATAAAAGTGAATCATCAAGTTAACTTTTTTAATTATGTCCAGCAAACACTTGACATCCAATCGAAACAAATTAAATTATCTGAGTTTAGACTGACTAGTAGTATCCATGTGGATTATGTGTTGACTGTAGTGTGTGTGTTAGTATTGTTCAGAAGAAATTGTCTTTGTGAGTGCTTGTGTGAAGGTGCTTCCGTGAATTAACCTCTCTATACATGCACGCGTTAGCTTGGACTTGTGAATAGAGCATGTCAAAAATGGTCTTTCTGCAAGCGTGTGACTGCTTGCAGGATGAATTTACAATGGCACATGTGCGAGCATTTTTACTGGGATAGTACTAATACATACAAACAAAAGTTGGGACCTGTAAACCCTTTTAAACAGCAGTCTTTTGCAGGGATATTTCATTTTCTAGCATAAGCACAACTTTTTAGGCATGTTTGGAGAAAAAAAAATTTTTCGACCCACCCTAATATATATATATATATATAATATTTATAAAAAATAAATAATGTTGAACTCGCGTTGTCTCATTTATTAATTGGTAGCTCATCAGTTAAACCCCATAATTAGAAAAAAAAATGTATAAATAATAAATAAAACTTTTAATAACAACATACACATTCCCAATTGTCGGAGTTTGGCTACCCTGGACAACAATTGGAAATGTGTGGTTGTCAGTAGTCATTGATTTTTCCATTGAAACCGTTTATGAATAAATGGAACTATATTGTATCTAAATCTATATTTGTTTATAAGTTTCTCTGTGTATCTCGGTGTCTCTATATGTATATTTATTTATCCAAAACTATTTATTTATATCTAGGCATAAAATTTGAGTATAGACTATTTTGCTTTGATAACTAAATATAATTTTATAAATTGGTCCATGACAATTGAATTTCAAATAGTAAAAAAAAAAAAAAAAAAAAAAAATCAACAAAATTATATTAACTAATATCTACATACTTCATGGTTTCATATTCGCTTCGAAATCAACAATATTCATGTTTCTGCGCACCATTTTAAGTTGGAAATAGATTTTCGATTTCCAGTTAATACAGTGACAATTGCGATAATTAATTTTAAGTATATGTTTCAATTTATTGTGTTAAATCATCAAAGAATCTGAAAATTATTTTACACAATATAATAAATAATCGATATAAGTTTATATTAACAAAAAATTTATCCACCTGCATAAGAGGACGATCTAGAGGTAATAATAAATAATTCTGTGTTTCATCAACTAAGTCTCTACATCGATCATCAGATTTTATCAGTAATTCAGTGCTAACAGTACCAACTAAAAAATTTTTGGAGAAAGAAATGGCAACCTAATTAGAATTAAAAAAAAAATAATAATTATTTCATTGTGTAGCTGAAATATTGGGCTCCACATTTGTGATGAAAATTTTCCAAAACAAATCTGATGTTCATCCAAAATTTGACATTTGTTAGCAGATACCGCACGGAGTCTTCTAAACAAACTTTCTGATAAACTTTTATTTTAGCATTTAACATGAATTTTTTCGCATAAAAAGCTTCGAAAATAAGTTTTAACAAATTGTTGCGAGAATAATTCGATAATAAAATGAGGAAATTTCTAAATTTTGAAATCAAATTTATAGTTTAAAGAGAAAATATTGTTTACTAATAGAAAAAACACAATACACCCATTTTGTTGACAGTAAAAATATAATTTTTCCAACCCCAAATATGAAATATAATCTAAATGAAAACATCATAGAAATATTCTGATAAAGTTCTAGCGAAATTAATTTATTCAATAATTATCATAAATTTCGGTATTCGAATATTCAAAGTAATTGCTTTCTAAAGTTCAGAAGTCATTTTCGAAAATATTTGCTTTTAAAACTTCAAGATATCAAAAAAATTAAGCCTCCCACTGTACAATAAAAAATGACTTCCCAATAATCGCCATGTTTTCTTAGTTGATTAATGGATCCCAAAGTAATTTTTGGGTGCTTCTCAGAGAAGTAGCATAATTGGTTAAACGTATTAGAATTGAATGCACCCCCAGAACATTGATTTCCAGTAATAATCTTTTTCTCATTTTGTTGCACATCACAATAATTAATAGAAAATGGTTGCATATTTTCTAAATCCAAATACACCTAACCGCGAAAGTTAACATTGTCTATAATATAAGTTGGTGTGCACACCACCTGAGGTGAGTCACCAATTATATGACAATGTTAACTTAATTTCATTTATTCAATTTTCCAAAATTCGTTTAAAGGTAAGTTTTTGAATTAAAGTAATTTTTAGGACTTGAATTTTGATTTTATATAATTATGAGATCATTATTCAAGTTCTTAAATATTACTGTTAGTCAGCATTTATAATATTGATAATATATATTATATAACATTGATAATTAAATTTCAGGTGTTTTTTTAGGAATTTTATGGTATTTTATTTGGATTTATTTCGTAAAAATGTAAGTTAGATATTTTTATAATTATAAATAAGTAAAGTAATCACTAAACATTTATTTTTTAAAGGCATTTAGTAAAGAATGGATAAAATATTTTTAAAGTTTTTGTAATCTTCTTTCGAATTTTGTCTATTTCTGTAATTCTATGAAAATATTAATTTGTTAAAATAATTTATTAAAATTTACGATTTGCGATTTTTTTCCTGCAAATTCAAAGATGTCGAAGGATCTTCTTCAATATCTGTAAATCTAAAGAAATTTTATATTCTAAATTATTTTATAATTAAATCTTACGATGTATTTACTTCTTTTCCCCTAAAGCTCAAGGTAGAGCAGTCGGAATCTGATTCAAAAGTTTTTTTGTACATAATTTTTTAAATAATTTAAAAATATTGATATGTTAATTATATGTTAATCAATCTGAATTTCGCATGAAAAACACTTTACTTAATTTTGTATGTATTTTTCATTATGTGTGCTGTGCTTTTCTCTCACTTTTTAGATTCCTATAATAATAATGTTAAATTTCGCGGCATTAAATTTCTACACACAGGTAAGTTTGTGTGTTCCTATAATATATATTTATTGATTTTTTTTTTAGATTATAGATAATGTTATATTTCGCGGTTAGGTGTAAGTAGAAAAAATAAAATTTCTTACCTAGAAAAACAGCCAATCAGAAGCCATTTAAGGCACCAAAATTATTGACTGGGATCTGAAAATTTATTTTTCGTGGAACAAAAAAAAAATCTCGCAGGCCAATTGAATTTCAAGTAGAATTTCTTTAAATTGTCATCAAATTCAATTTGGGGTGGGAATTGTCATCAAATTCAATTTGTGGTGGGAAGTTTTGACTTCTCTTGTGAGCACTGATATTTGAGAATTATCAGGATGATTGTCATTGCGATGTCTTTGTAGAAGTGTTTCTGCACTTAATTGCCATTGGGGAGATGGGGGTGACTTTGATTCATCTGAGAATTTAACGAAAATACTAATCTCCCTAAATTAGATTTATTTATAAATCGAATTTCAACAATGAAATTTGTCAGAAATTTTATGTCGTCGCTAAACATAGTCTCTCTGTTAGATGGTGGTTATGATGAAAGCTTTCATTCACCGCTAACGAGTGGAATTCAATTCCCTTTCGTGTTAATTTTGAGAAAATATCTAAAATATTTATATATTGCTTATATATTATTTGTTAATTTTGAGAAAATATCTAAAATATTTATTGCTTATATATTATTATTATTGGTATTATTATTATTAGACTTTATTTTTATTAATTAATGAATGTCAAATTTAAGATTTAAGTTTTCTTTAGAGTTTTCTTTAGTGAAAATCTCATTGTTATATAATTATATTTTATTATGTTTATTATTACTATTATTATTATTATTATTATTATTATTATTATTATTATTATTATTATTATTATTATTATTATTATTATTGTTATTATCCTTATTATTGTGATCATTAGGAATTATTATCAGTATTATTATTCAAAAAAAATCATAATATAATAATTATATATAATAATTAGGTATAATAATTATTGTTATTATTGTTATTGTTGTTATTGTTAATATTATTATTGTTATTATTATTATTAGTATTATTATTGTTATTATTGTTATTATCGTTATTATTGTTATCGGTAGGAATTATTGTTATTATTATCGGTAGTATTATTACCGTCATTATTATTGTTATTAGTATTAACATTATTATTTATATTAAGTAGTGTGAGGATGATGGGGGGAGTCGAATAAGGAATTTCAGAATAAAATATCTCAGATTTAAAATCATTGGCAAAGGCAATAGCTAAAATAGGTAGATAGCAATCCATTTTTATTATTATTATTATTGTTATTACTGTATAGTAAATTAGACTTATTATATACATGCAGATTCGAGGTCGAATCTAAATTAAAGGGGGAGATATGTTGGGGTTCAACAAGAGAGGCACAAAAATGAGGTGAAAATTGACAAAAACACCAAATTCAAAATAAAAATTTAAAGTACAAAATATTAATTAAAAATCAAAAATTTTAAAAAATGAATATTTTCTGGGGGAAACTGGTATGGGCGGATGCTAAATAATGAGACGAGTTCAGCTATAATAAAATAAAATCAATGGGGGGTCCCTAAAAGAAATAAATTACAAAAAACAAAAATTAATTAAAAATTAATTAACTAATGGAAAACCCGAGCTAATGGGAAACCCGAGCTAATGGAGAACCCGAGCTAATGGGAAACCCGATACAATGGAAAACCCGAGCGAATTGAGAAATCCAATTTCGGGAAGGCAATTAATTTAGCCGGATAAAAAGTAAAATGCGCCGTCAAAGAAAATGAACAAATTCCCTTCAATTAAATTAGACCTCCAAGAGGAAGCCCGGGGGGAAATAAAACCAAAAATAATTGGCAAAAATAAAGTCAATTACCAAGCGAGTATAAAAGCAACTGGCAAGAAAACAAAATGCCAGTTGGTCGAAGAAAAGAAAATAGAAGTTTGACGAGAGTGAAAAAGGAAATATTAAAGTTTGTAGAAATTAAACCATTTAAAAATCGAACGTACCAGAAAGGGACATCTCCCGTTGGAAGATCTACCCTTGCGTGAGATTTGTTGGCAAATTGAAAAGTGCAGACAAAACCTGATTGTATCAAGTGTGAGTAAACTAATACAAGTGTCAAAGTGTAACTGCGTCAGTGTCAATAAAGATTTTGTGTTGGGTTATTTATTTATTTATTTATTTGGAAAAGAACACAAAGGAGTCAGACCGTAGTACCGACTTACATTAAAAACCCAACATAAATAACAACATCAATTAAAACAAAAATGAATAAAACAAAATTAATAAAATAATCAATGCAAGCAATTGCACGCGTAACATATTTTAAACTCATAAATGACAAAAAAATAGCTGAAGAAACACAGAATGGCAAAAAAAATATCATTTTATCCACTGGATAAGAGTGATATAGAAAGGCGATCATTTAACCAATCAGAAAGATAAAAAGAAATAATTTAGAATAAAAACAAAGAATTAAAACGAAATATGAAAACAAAATTATTGTCTTAGATCTATGAGTGGGTATTTTAAAAATGATATCTATATTTAACTTTCTGCACATTTCTCAGTTGTTACAAGTTCGTTGCTGTGTTTGAACGTCATTTTAGGGCTCTGACTTACTTATCATTGTCATTAAATGACTTTATTTTACTAAAGGAAAAAGATGGATTTGAATTCTTAGTAAGTATTTTATCCATTAATATTATTTTCTAGAATAATGTTTCTTTTATTACATAAATCATAAATATGTGTAGTTTACAATTCTATAATTAGCGATAGTAAAAAAAAATGATTATTATTGTCATATTGCATATCTAAACTCAGCATGTCCATATGGACACTTGTGTCACTAAACAATTGAAATTTAATTTACATATTTTTTCCATATTTTTTTTTATATTAATTTTCGGTAAATTATTCAGTTTTAGAGATGTATCGTGCTCAATAAAGAAAAAGGATAGTGAATAAAGTATTATATGGCCTATACGAAGTTAATGATGATAAGAACGTTGATGAATACAATATATTTATAGCTCCACCTGATCCTGCAGTTTTAACAGATGAAGATTATGGAGATGAAAGTTGTGGTGGTACTATGGAAAATTTAAATCACAGGCAACTACTACCAAATCCACAAGTAAAAGCTAAATATATAACTGAAGAAAACAGAACAATCAACTATGGATTCGGAATATGGTGGTAATGATGACGCAACTGTAAATATATCTCGTGAATTTGACTATTCAGTAGTTAAAAATAAGAGAACCGGAATTAAAGTGGAAATGGAATCATTTTTACTGCCATTTCCTGAGCTGAATTATAGTAAATACAAAGAAAAATCTGCGAGTCAACTGTTTGAATTGTTCTTCGATAAGGATATTGCAGATTTGTTTGTTGAAGAAACTTATAAATACGCCCAATCTAAAAATAAATCGAAATAAAATGTTTTATTGGAATTTTGATCTTGTCTGGATATAATATGGATATAAGTTCCTAGTAAAAGATTATATTAGAGTTCAAACTTGGATGTTAGAAATGAACTTGTTTGTTAATCATTGAAACGACACCGTTTTGAAGAAATAGTATGCTTTATACACTGAGTGGACAATAAAAACACTAATTTGAAGGTAAGATGTGGGTAATAAGGTCATGGATGAACACATTGAAGAAAAATCTATTAAAAATACTTTGTACCCTTTTATTGTCTGTGTACTATATTATGTTGATTATTATTTTCTGTTATTAATTTATGTTTAGAAGATTTGTAGAGCCCAGCCGAGTCTCCTGTAAAAAATGGTCTCGGGACAGCTGGGGTGAATTTGTATTGTTTGAGGTAAAGTGTTTGCTGATGGTTATAAACTAACAAATTAACAAAATATAAATAACAAATTTAACTGTACAACTTTTATTAATAAAAAAAACTAAAGGACCTTAATTAGACTTAGGTATTTTTCGGTGATACTCTGACTGAGGTGATTCGCAGAATCGTATAATACACATAATATTATTACTTTCGTATATTTCTGAGTAGTGGCTATAATGGGAATCCTAGGCCGCCCCACCCTCTGATTTCGCTCGTAAAAAAAACAAAACTTGTTTTGTTTTTTTATCCTCGCTCATCTTCTTGTAAAAACGGGGCGTCCTAGGATTCCCATTATAGCCACTACTTAGAAATATAATATTTCCATATTTTAATAATTTTAATATTTCCATATTTTAATATTTCCAAGATTTCCATATTTCACATTTTAATATTTTCATACTTTAATAATTTTAAAATAATTTCAATAATGTTGGGTACCCAAATTTTGGTTACATGACAAAATTACACAAGACGAAATTACACAAGACGAAATTACACAAGACGAAATTACACAAGACGAAATTACACGGGATGAAATTACACTGAGACGAAATTACACAGGATGAAATTACACTGAGACGAAATTACACGGGATGAAATTACACAAGACGAAATTACACAAGACGAAATTACACAAGACGAAATTACACGGGATGAAATTACACTGAGACGAAATTACACAGGATGAAATTACACTGAGACGAAATTACACGGGATGAAATTACACAAGACGAAATTACACTAAAAAATTATTATTATTATTATTATCATTAATCTATATACTCCGAGTCTATATACTCCTAGTCTATCCGACAAAATATTTTGTCCCCCTATGGGTAATGCTCACAAGGGTACTGGTCACGCTCAATCTTGTGTAATTTCATCCCGTGTAATTTCGTCTCAGTGTAATTTCATCCTGTGTAATTTCGTCTTGTGTAATTTCGTCTCAGTGTAATTTCATCCTGTGTAATTTCGTCTTGTGTAATTTCGTCTTGTGTAATTTCATCCTGTGTAATTTCGTCTTGTGTAATTTCGTCCTGACACCCCAAATTTTATCGATACCCAATAATTCAATGATTCAATGATTCCACATTTCAATAATTTTAATAATTTTAATAATTTAATATTTTTTAAATATTGTTGGGTACCCAAGGAATAATATTTTAAATAATTTGGTAATTAGTAAATTCACTAACACCCAAGATTATAAACTTGTCGAATTCTATATTATAAAAATAAATCAAAATTTTTTAAAAAATTGAAAAAAATGGCTACTTCAGAAAACTTCCATACCCAAGATTATTTTTGTGATTCATGTAATAAGAGTTACAAATCAAAAACAGGATTAATTTCACACAAAAAATCAAAAGACCATTTAAAGAAATTAAATTTATTAGATGATAACAACTCTAAAATTTGTTCCAAATGTAAAGCAAGATATTTATTATTAGGTTTTGATAAACATTTTAGAAATTGTATTGGAATAAAAAAAATAGGAGAAATATTTTCATGTCTCAAATATCATGAAAAATTCAAAAGCAAATTTGAATTAAAAGAACACTCTAAAGAATGTGAAGATGAAAATGAAGATGAAGGTTGGGATGAATTTAATCACGTTGAGTAATTTGGAGATGAAGAAATTGGAGCATGCACAATTTCTTCGTATATTAAAAAAATTCATTTGAAATAAAAGAATCAATGGAAAATGCTATAAAAAGATTCAAGGGTACAAGGTTTAATATTATAAAATATAAAATAGGAATAAATGCAAAATATTGTCGAGAGATTAATCAAGATTCTCACACAAACGAAAATTTTCTAAAATTTAGAATTCAAATTGATTACAAATATTTGTATTCAATGAAGGGATTTAAAAAAACAATCGAAGAAATTATTCGAGGGTTGCAAGAATCCCAAGAACAATCTGAACAAGAATTATGAGAATCAAATTTACGTTTCCATTCCTTTGAAAATATTCAAATAGATTATTGGAAAGGAAGACATCCAGTTCCCAAATCCTATATTCCAACACCTTTTATTTCTAAACACATAATAAATGTTCAAAATAAAGACAATAAATGTTTCCGAGTATCTAAATATCGACAATATGAATATGACATTTTATTCAGGAATGGTTTTGAACACCCAATGAAAATAGAACACTTGCCAAAATTTGAAAGATTGAATCAACTTAAAATTAATATTTATGAATTAGATGATCCCAAGGTTATACCAATTTATATTTCAGATCAAGATGAGAAGTCTTTAAGTGTAACTTTTAATACAATAAGTTTATTAATTTTGGAAAATATTTCAACTGATACAAATGATTTAATTTGTCATTATGTTTGAATAAAAAATTTTAAAGGTTTTATGAGATCTCGATCATCATCCTCTCATAGAGTACAAGGATATACTTGTGAAAGATGTGTTACTTATTATTCAACTTCTGATGCTGTCAGAATAAAACATGAAAGATTATGTCGATATAGTGAACCAGCATTAATTAAAATGCCAGAGAATCTTGAAATTAAATTTAAAAATTATTCAAATTTATTAGAATCTATTGTTACAATTTATGGGGATTTTGAAGCAATTAATAATACCACAAAATTTAAAACGAGAATACCTAAATGTTATAGAAAAAAATAAATTATTAGAATCATGGTATGAATATGATTCAAACCAAGATTCTCAACTAAACCAAATAGAAAAAATGAAAAATTTTCTCAAACTAAACAAGAAATCTTTTACAATAAAATTAACTAAACAAGTTCCATCAGCATATCATTTATTCATCAAAAGTAATTATCCAGAAATAATAGAATCATATGAAATAGCATATCGAGGAACTTCTCCATAGGATACTCTGGATCATTTTGTTACAAATATAAATTCCCTGGAATCATTCTTGCATAAAAAATTAAAAATTGATTTTGAAATGGATGTTTCACCAGAACAATTTATAGAATATGAAAATTCTACAATTTGTTGGATGTGTAAACAAGAATTGGGAGGTTATGAAAATTTTAATAATCCAAAAGTTTTGGATCATGATCATTTTAAAAAATTAAATAATTATCGAGGGGCAGCTCATAATAATTGTAATTTAAATTGTAAAAAACCAACAAAGATACCAATTATATTTCATAATTTATTTGGATATGATATTCACTTGTTCATAAACCATTTGGCAAATAATGCAAAAAACACTTAAAGTTATTGGTTTAACAAAAGAAAAATATAAATGTGTAGAATATGGTTGCTTAAGATTTATAGATTCTCTAAATTTTTTGGAATGAGTTTAGATGGAATATCAAAAACAATGTCAAGCCAAGATTTTAAATTTCCAATTGAAGAATATCCAACATGTTTAGCAAAAGGAATATATCCATAAGATTATATTGATTCATTTAATAAATATCAAGAAATAGAATTACCCCCACATGAAAAATGTATTCAATATTAACTCACTCGAATACAACTNTAAATTATTAAATAAATCTGTATTTGGAAAAACCATGGAAAATATTGACAAGTATACAAAGATTGAATTATTAACAAACAATCGAAAAGATTTTGCAAAATATAATAGAATGTTGGCAAAACCAATATTTAAAAATGTAGAAATATTTTCAAGAGAATTAGCTGCGGTTGAAATAGGAAATTATGAAAAAACATACAACAAGCCAATGCTTATTGGATATAGTATTTTAGGATTATCTAAATTACAAATGTATGAAACATATTATGATGTATTACAACCACATTTCCAAGATAGAATATCAATGCATGCAATGGATACAGATAGTATGTTTTTAAGAATTTATATACATGATATATACGAGGAAATATCTGAAAATGAAACTTTGAGTAAATTAATAAATTCAAGTGGAGTCTTGTTTACTTTTAAAGATGAGAAACCAAATAATCCAATATGTGGAGGAACATTTATTCGTCCAAAACAATATTCTCTTGAAATGGAAAATCCATCTTTTCCAAATGGTCCAATGATTGAAGAAAATAAAAATAAGGGAATTCAAAAATGTGTAACCAAAACAATTAAACATCAAGATTATGTTAATGTTTTCAAACCAAATTCAAAGAAACAAACAGTAACAGTTCATCAAATTAAATCTGTTAAACATGATCTAGAATTACAAGAATCAAACAAAACCTCATTAAATAATTATGATGATAAAAGATGGATTTTTTCTGATGGAATTCATATAATTCCATGTGGAAGTGATATAATTCCAATCATACACAAGTTGAAAAAAATAAATAAAATATTGGCAACAAATTATACAGATGTTGAAATTATTAAAATGAAACCTGTCGAGTATCAACCATTAATTGATGTTTATAATAATCTTGATAATCCTATTGATTCTGATAATCTTGATAATCCTCATAATAATGATGATGATATTTCTGATAATTCTAATAATTCTAATGATGATAATGAATCTGAAGTTTATAATGTTTGTAACGAGTATGAACTTGATAATAATTCTATTGATTCTTATGTTTATGATTCTGATGATAGTCATAAAGATTATTATAATGATAAATAAAATAAGACTTTACTGTGTGGTATCAACACTTGTATATCACATGGTCTTGATGAGAGCACATCTTTATACAACTCAGACAACGCTTTACGAACCTCGTTAGCATCAATCTTTTTATCATAAAATATTAAATATATATAATGTACTAGTGAACTAGCAAAATTAATATTCTTACTTTTAACTTTGTATGTTTTATGCGATTCAGTATTATCATGCCAATACCCATGTGACAAATCATAACTAGTCATTATAACATCATTCCTTTTTAAGCTTACTATTATAATCACATTTCACGAACCATTTCATTGTTTGATCATCATCAGTAAATAAAAAGAAATAAGGATCAATTATCTTCACAATCATAAAACAAGACCATTCTTTACTATTTGTTGTTATTGAAATTGGCTCTGTTAAATATTTATATGTATTAGGTAATGATGCATGATTCTCTTGTAATTCAGCAGCTCTTTTTCTAATGATGTAAATAGGGTTAATATGTGTTGAGTGAGACTCTAAAACACTAAAACTACCTTTATCTTTGGTAGATAATTCAGATGATGAAATTTGATTTTTGAGAAAATCATTTAAACCTCTACCTTTCTAAGGATCAAGGTATAAACCTGTTTCTTTCTTTTTTTGAATTCAATTGATTTATTTTTATATTTAAATATTCTTACTCTATCACCAATTTTAAACTTTGGTTTTATAAGTGTTGTATCAACGCTCATGAAACCTTTTCTACATCATTTTCAATATTTATTTCTTTAACTCTTTCAGGGTTTGTAAAAACATTTAAAGGTGTTTCTTTTATAGAGTTATGTACATCATTATTATATTCATTTACCATCCTTTGTAATAATTCATTGTTTCATTTTTGTTTTCCAATGGCAGTAAAATATTTCCACATTTTATTTTTTAATGTTCTATTTAATCTTTCAACTACGACTGCTTTTCCTACGTTTTCTGTTGAATATAATTTAATATCATTTTCTTGCAAAAAACTTGCAAAAACTTTGTTATAAAATTCTGTTCCTTTATCACACCATAAATATTTTGGAATTCTTTGATGTTCTTCAAATATATTTTCAAATGCTTCTGTAATAGAATATCCTGTTTTATATTCTAAACATCTTGCAAAAGCAAATCTTGTATATAAATCTACTACAGTTAAAATTATTTTATATTTTTCGGGGTCTGATGACTTGTTTGGCATAAAAACTAAATCAGCAGACCAAGTATGATCTTTTTCATAAACTTGAACTTTTAGATATTTTTTATTTTTTCTAAATTCATGGTGTAATTCGTCTTCGTTGGTTTAAGACATGCCGTGAGTCAGACATCGCAGTGAGTGATGAAACTCAATCCTTCTTACCTGCTTTCAAAAAAGATGAACCACCCTCTGACGAAAGTATTTTTTTGTCAGTGTTCCGCGTAAAGAAAACATGTGAATGGTGTTCGCGCTTTTATATTAATTGAGAACCACTGCCTTATGGTTTGGAATTGGATATGTTTTTGGCCATTTCGTTAAATAGTCACAAAATATAAAAATGTATTTCTTTCCACTGTTTGATACCTTGAACGTTCCTAACACGTCTATTGCCACCATTTCCATGAGTGTCGATGAGACAAGCATAGGCTTCATTGGGACGTAAGCTATCTTACCGGTATTTCTTCTGGTGACACAGACCTTGCACTTCTGGCACCATTGTTTCACATTTGTTTGCATTGAGGGCCAGAAATACTTCTGTTTCAGTCTAAATAATGTTTTTCGAGAGGACTGATATGCTTTGAGTGCCCTATCGTGGAAATGAAACAAAATTGCTTCATGACACTTTTTAGGAACCATTACAACATTTTCTCATACATACTTGACTAGCCCTTCTTTAAGAACAAAATTCTATCGGTTTTTCTCCCCATATTTTGTAAATTCGGTTTGGATATATTTTGCTTCTAACGCTTGTCTGACTGCATTAATTTCCACGTTGGATTTCTGTGCTTCGATTAAATCCACCACTCAGTTGATTTCTCGTGTCAAAGTGAAAATAGTTCACTCCAATCTTCAGCTTCATCATCTCAATATCATAAGGCTGTAATATCAACTCCCATCGTACTAAGTTTAGGGTATCCATCGTGTGCTTTGTTAACCACTGCAGTGGCTGGTGATTTATATAAACAATGATTTTCCTACCTCCCAAATAAGTCCTGAATAGCGTAAATAAATATACAACATCTATAAAATCTTATAATTTATTCCACTTTATTTTGATATTTCGAAGTAAAAGTTGATGGTAAAATTTTTATCCAAAAGCATGACTCGCCTGATGTCTCCTATAATAAAACTTTTAACATTTGGAACATTAAATTTTTGCACACAGGCAAGTTTGTGTGTTCCTATATTATAATTTTATCGATTTTTTTAGATTATAAAAACTTTTATATTTTGGATTTAGGTGTATAATAAATATGTTAACTTTCGCAGCATTAATTTTTACACACAGGTAAGTTTGTGTGTTCCTATAATATATATTTATTGATTTTTTTTAGATTATAGACAATGTTAACTTTCGCAGTTAGGTGTACATATGTCACTCTTGCTATGTCACTCTGATATTAACATGCTCACACAAGTAGCGGATTTAGCTATAGGCGTGGGGGGGGGGGGGCGAGTCGCCACTCCACGCCCCTGTTGAATCCTAATTGGCGCCCCCCCCCAAAGATAATTTTATGAATTTTTTCTCTTATTACAGTTTTGTCTGTGTACAAAGTTCAACTGGATTTAAGCAACTCCAGCTGTTATGCTGCATCATATTAATAATATTATATAGCGTTATCAAGTGGAAAAAAATAGAGAAGTTTTGAAACGAATGGTAGATGCAACGTTGTTTTTAGCAAAACAAGGTTTGCCATTTAGAGGACACAGAGAACATTCTGGCTCTGACAGGTGTAGTAATACTGGAAATTTTCGTGAATTGCTATTTTTATTGGCTAAATATGATTCCACTTTGGACAATCATCTAAAGTTTGAAAAGAAAAATAAACTTTATTTATGTCATGATGTACAAAATGACCTAATTCAATCACTTGCCTCAGAATTATCCGGAAATATTGATAATGAAGTTAGGTCTGCACAATTCTTTTCTCTAATTGTTGATTCAACAATTGATATATCCAGAGTTGATCAGATGTCAGTTTCTTTAAGATTAGTGTTAAAATCAGGACAAGTTGTTGAACGATTTATAGGCTTCTACACGTTGGAAAACAGTAATGCTGCAGCATTTTCTGATATATTATTAACGGAGTTACAAAAGCAAAACATTGACATTACACTTTGTAGAGGACAGGCATATGATGGTGCCTCTGTGATGTCTGGGATTAAAAATGGTCTTCAAACTAAGATAAAGATACTTTCACCAAATCCCATCTTTGTTCACTGTTGTTCTCATGCATTGAATTTGGTGACTATTGAAGTAATGTCTCTTAACAGTGATGTTCAGTTGTTTTTTGGTACAACAGAAAAGTTGTATACTTTCCTTACATCAAGTCTACCATGACTACATATTCTCGAAGAACATCAGAAGTCTCGATATGAATCGACAGTAGATACTCTAAAACAACTTTCTGATACAAGATGGGCAAGCCGAAAGCATGCAGCTGAAGCAGTTGTTGGATCATTCTCCGCTATTATATCTACTCTAGAAGATATAAATTTTGGGGAATCAAAAGAACACAAAGGAAGTGTCAGAGCAGAAGCTGTGGGACTATCTATTTTGATAACAAAATATTCTTTTGTTTTTCTGATGCTATTTCTACAAAAGCTGTTAGATAATATCTTTGTGTTATCAAACTATTTGCAACGAAAGGACATTGATATTGCGTTTGCAAAACAATTGATTTATGTTGTCAGAAATAATTTTTTCTGATATGAGAAGTGATAAAGCTTTTGAAAGTCTAAATGTTGCTGTAAAATCATTTATTATCAAAAATTGTTCCTTACTAGATGTTGAAACAGAATTTAAAGAAAAGCGAGTTGCAAAAAGGAAACGCATGGCAGGTGAACTTAACAGAGATGAAATGGTTGATGATCCAACTACACGCTTCAAATGTGAAACGTATTTCACTGTCTTGGATACACTTGTAACAGATGAACGTTTTATTTATTTTCATAACACTGTTGCTTTATTCTCCTGTCTTGATCCATCACAAATATCAGAAGAAAATAAAGAATCTTTTCAAAATTTATGCGACATTTACAAAAACGATATTAATATTGAAGAAGCAATCCTAGAATATGATACTTTCAAATACGTGTATGCATCAATACGCCCATTACTATCTTGTGAACTACAACTTAAAGAGGTGCTGCCTTTCTTGGTTGAAAAACAGATGGCACCAGGACTTCCCAATTTGGCAATTCTCTATAAAATATACTTGACTCTTCCTGTTACATCTGCTACTGCTGAAAGAAGTTTCAGTAGACTGAAAATCATCAAAAATTATTTGCGATCAACGTCTGTCTGGATTAGCATTAATTTCAATAGAACGCGAACTGGTTGAGAACATTGACTTTGAATCGACTATAAATCGTTTTGCTTCAATGAAATCACGCAGGAAGCAATTTAAATAATAAAAAAACTTGTATGTTTGTTACATCAATAAATTTACTAGAATAAATTTACTGAATATAATGCTTTTTAATAATATTAGTATTCACTCAATACTAGCGAAAATAAGTAGTACCATCTTCATAATTTGTGGCGCCCTCTGAAAAATTTCCCCCGCCCCCCACGCACCAAAATCTAAATCCGCCACTGGCTCACACACATAATACACACATGTTGTAATATTGGCGCGGAAGTGCATAATGGCTGAAATGAGTGTGCGTAATGTTAAATTCATTTTCATATCCATTATGGATAGTAAGCGTATATCCTTAACAATTGA
>CAUHTR010000742.1:0-107990 GCA_959609185.1 Schmidtea polychroa
AAACATCAAAGAATTCCAAAATATTTATGGTGTGATAAAGGAACAGAATTTTATAACAAAGTTTTTACAAAGTTTTTAAATGAAAATGATATTAAATTATATTCAACAGAAAACGAAGGAAAAGCAGTTGTGGTTGAAAGATTAAATAGAACATTAAAAATAAAATGTGGAAATATTTTACTGCTATTGGAAAACAAAAATGGAACAATGAATTGTTACAAAAGATTGTAAATGAATATAATAATGATGTACATAGTTCTATAAAATCAACACCTTTAAATGCTTCCTTGAATCCTTCTTGGCCTTCCGGTCCTGAAACAGTTAAAGTGGTAAATATTGTTGATACAACCCCTATAAAACCAAAATTTAAAATTGGTGACCGCGGAAGAATATTTAAATATAAAAATAAATTTGAAAAAGGATTCACAGCAAAATGGACAAATGAAATTTTTATTATAAATAAAATACATTATACAACTCCAATAACATATAGCATCATTGATTTAAATAATGAAAAAATATTAGGTAGATTTTATAATAATGAACTACAGAAAACAGATTTTTAAGTCGACAAGCCCTAAAACAAACTTTTCCATATTTCAGCTTCTTCTCTATCCAAATAAATATAATTATATTTTTCTTTCCAATGATTATCAACAAACATATCAAACATATTCTTATCAGGTTCAACATTTGAAAATAAATCATTATAAATCATATTCTTATCACGGCGATCTAATTTAAAAAATATAAAACAATTGGAATTATTTCTTATTGAATTTTTATCTAAAGCATAATATGTTTGAGATATATAAATAACATTACAATTATTATGTCGACCTCGTGTAAAGTAACTCTTTTGAATCTCTTGATTTTTCATATTAACAACATCATCAAATATAACTAGATTCTTTTTATCTTTAGGAAGTAAATCACAATGTAAAACATCTTCAGGTTTATTAGAGAATAAGATCTGGATTCCATCCCCTATATAATCATTTTTATTACTAATATCTGATTCTAAAATCTTTTCCTTGTACCAATCAACCATATCACAAGGATGAAAAACCTCTTCGGGATATGTATGTTGATTTTTAAAAATATCAATTATAGCTTTTTTAGTTAATTTATTTTCAAATCCACATTTCAAAAGTTGTAATTCCGGTTGGTTAATGGTTGTAGAATAAAAGATTAAATTATTATAATCCAAAAAACCATCTTCTAATAACATTCTCATAAGAAGAACATTCTTTCCACATCCAGAAGATCCAATAATTAAGCATCTAAAATTATCAGGAAATACTTTATTATTAAATTTAGATTTATGTCTATTTAAAATTGGTTTCCAAGTATCCATTTTTATTTATTATAAAATGACAACACAAAACCCTACAGAGGAATCTTTGCAAGAATTAATAAATTCAAATAAAAATAAATCAGTAGTAATCTCTGGTAAAAAATATTTTATTGGAAAACATGTAAAAGAACAAGTTAAAGAAAAACTAAAGGAAGGAGGGATTCTTCCTCTGGCGACTTTAATACCTGCAATCATTGCCGGACTATCAGGTGCTGCTGGAATAACTGGAGGAATTGCAACTACAGTTCAAAAAGCTAAAGAATCTCAAAAGACAGACCTAGAAAAAGAAAAACTACAAACTGAAATCGAGAAAATGAAGGGAGGGAAAGGTCTTTATCTTGATCCTTATAAAGGTCGTGGTTTAAATGATTTTTTAAAAAATCAAATTTCTACATCTGAATCTTTATCTTCAAAAGATAAAGATGATTTAAAAAAAATATGTAAATCTTTAAAAAATGGATGCCTTTGTAAAACTAAAAATGGGAAGGGCCAGGGCAAAGGTTTATACTTGAAACCCTTTCCAACGGATCCTTTACCAAAATGATACCATTTTTAATACCATTAAAATGGTATATGAAGAAAGATTAGCACTTTTAAAAAAATTACAATCAGAACAAGATAAATATAATAAAAAAGATACAACTCAACACGCTGAATCTATAATATTAAATGAGGTAATCCAACAACAACAAGGACCAACAATTAAAGCCATAAAAGAGTTAGAAGTTTTAAAATTTAAAGAGTTGGAAGATAAACAAGATTTAAAAGAATTACCATGGTTGGAAGATTTAAATATAAAACCTCTTATACTTGATCCTAAAATTAATGTGAGTTTAAGTAAAACAATTAAACCTACATTTAATATTAATGTTGAAGGATATCAAATAATAACAATTAATAAACATGACTTTCTGTTATATTTAAATTCAGAAAATAAATCACGTATTCATTCACAAAATGTTTATAATACTAAACACCTAGATTTTGAATTTACAGATGATTTTTATGGATTAGTTTGTGGATATCCCTCAGAGAATG
Source organism: Schmidtea polychroa (assembly GCA_959609185.1). Lineage (NCBI taxonomy): Eukaryota > Metazoa > Platyhelminthes > Tricladida > Dugesiidae > Schmidtea > Schmidtea polychroa. The sequence continues at coordinate 2,396 of CAUHTR010000742.1, forward strand.
TTGATCTTCTAGAAATTAAAAAATATTTAAATTTAATAGAATTAGTACATGGTAGTGCTAAAGCAAAACATATTCAAGATTTAAAGAAATATTTAAATAAAAATGAAAGGGGTTATATTGTCACAGAAGGAGAGGGCCAGGGAAAGGGTAAGGAGATAAACCCAATCAATCTTTTTATTGAATTAAGAAAACTATTAGCAGCTAAAAAAGCAGGACATAATAATTTAGATTCTGATATTTTAAAGATTTCTAAAGAATTATTAAAACAAGGAATAATTTCAAAAGATAAATTTAATAAGTATACGAAGTTATAAATACGAAGTTATAAAATATAAAATGACTCCTTCAATATTAGATTTTTTAAAAACATTTGGAATAAATACAAAAACAAATTTTGATTTAAAAGATTATGCAGATTATTTAAATTTAAAAATAAAAATATTAATGAATGATGAATTGTCGAGTCTGAAAGAAGACACTCCAAAGAATATCATTATAAATTATCAAAATTCAAATGAAAAAGGATCTCATTGGGTTTGTATATATAATAAATCTATATACTTTGATTCTTTTGGGATTAAACCCACTAAAGAAGTTGAAGACTATCTCTCGGACTACACTTTTAATTCTTTACAAGTTCAACCTAATAATACTAAAATATGTGGTATTTTAAGCTTATATGTTTTGTATAGATTGAATAAATCCAAAGGAGTTTAATGTATCAGAGTTTCATCAGGAGTTTCACTTCCTTAATCCAAGAAATTTATAATGATTTAAAATCTATACTATGAAAATGGAGCTTCGCAACCTTCCGGAAGATAATTTTAAAAAAATGGTAAACATAATGTCAGATAAATATTCAAGAACTTTATCTATAAATTCAAAAGAATCAGACTTTACTATAAACTTTCAAGATTCAATTAAATTAGATCAAAATTTAAATTATGAATTGGGGCTATTATGGTTTTGTGCTTATAATACTATTTTTAATATAACTAAAGATAATAATAAATTTACTATTCAAACTCGTGATGGGCATAAACCAGAAATTATAACAATAGAACCTGGGGCATATGAGATAAAAGATTTAAATGATATACTTTCTAAAAAAACAAATGAAGGTATTAAAATTAAAATGGATATACCAACTTCAAAATGTGTAATGACTTTGAAGAATATAAAAATTAGTTTTTTAGATAATTGTTTCTTTCACACAGTTTTAGGATTTAAACCTATGGATATAACAATAAAAGAAGATAAAATAATAACATCAGAAAATATTATAAAAATAATAAATACAAACACAATAAATATTCATTGCGATTGTATAACTGGTTCTTATAATAATGGTAAACAAACAAATGTTTTATATTCCTTTCCCTCAAACACAGTTCCTATGGGATATAAAATAGTTGAAAGAATGAATCCTCCAAATTATTTACCTTTATGTAGAAAATATATAATGGATATTAATTTTAAAATTCTTAATCAAGAAGGAGAATTGATTGATTTTAATGGAGAAGAGATTTCAATGTATTTACATTTGAAACAGGTTTGAATACGAAGTTCCACGCGAAGCCCTATATGTCATTTTAAATTATTAATAAATGAGTTCTTATATTCCATGTAATAGAGGTGGTGGAACAATAAAAACAGGGTTTAATACAGAAGAAATATTAACTTTAACAGAAAATAAATATATTAATGAAAGAGGTGATTCAATGAAGGGTGATTTAATTTTAAATGGACACAAGATAAAAGAATTATCTTTTCCAACTGATGAAGCTGATGCAGTTAATAAAAAATATGTTGATGGTGTTAAAAATTATACTGATTTAACAACAACAAGAATTGAAAGTTCATTAACAACAAAAATTGATTCAATGGAATCAAAGCTTAATAATATCGAACAACGATTTAATGATAAATTTGACAAGTTACAAAGTCTGTTAACTGAACAAGTTGTAAAGTTAAATGCCGCCATATTAAACTCTAAAGATAAACAAATTATGAATACTAAATTTAATACAATATATAATATAATAAATGAGATGATTACATCATTTAATAAAAGACTTGTCAAATTAGAATCTCATACAACACACATTAACACCACACATAGTATTAGAAAAAGAGCTGCTGAATTAGAACAGAATAAAACATTATTACCCCATACATATAAACATTTTATAGAACCAACTTTAATAACAACATATAGTAAAGAATGGAGTGTTTTTATGGTTGTAAAGATTATTGATCCTTATTTCTTTTTGTTTGATGATGATAATGAAAGAATGAAATGGTTTGTGAAATGTGATTATAATAGTAAGCTTGAAAAGGGTGATGTTATAATGACTAGTTATGATTTACCACACGGAGATTGGTATGTTAATACTCATTCACATGGACTACATAAAGTTAAAAGTAAGAATATTATTTTTAAAAGCACACTTGTGGATTATATAGATTTAATATTTTATGAAAAAAAGGTTGATGTTGATGAAGTTCGTAAAGCATTGAGAGAATTGTATAAAGATATCCTCTCAACAAGAGTTTCTTTTGATATCCGAGTATTGGTACCAGATGGTGCTCAGAAGAATAAAGTCTTATTTTTTTAATTATTAAAATGGACAAAGTCCAAAAGATGGAAGAAGTAAGAGAAGAAAAAATTTATCCAGAATTGAGATCATCAGGATATTATTCCGAAGGTCACAAAGGTTCCAAGGCCTCGGCTCCCACAGAACTTGAAATTATGAGAGTAAAAGAATTTAAATCAGAAACCTTACATTTACAAGATTTATTAAAGCATTATAAAAAGGTTAAAAATAGATGGAATAAAGGGAATACAGTTTTAAAAATTATAGGTTATTCTTTAGGATTTGCATCTGCAATATTAACAGTTATTTTACCCATAACTTTACCAGTTTTAACAATAGCACCTGTAATACTTGGAAGTATTTCTGTAGCTGATGGTTTCTTGACTGAAATAGTTTCATTATCTTATACTTCTAAAAAGAAAAGTTTATATCGTGAAGTTTGTTTATCAATTGAATTAGGAATCTCTAAATTATTTTTATTTCAATTAAAAGCTTTGGAAGATGGAATCTTAACTGATGATGAAATAATGAAATCAAATCAAATAATACAAGATATTAAAAATAATATTAATAGATTAAAAAGTGCTAATGTTATAACTAATGAATATTCTAAAAAATTAAACGAGAGAAGTGGCTAAAGAATCATACATAAAAAAATTTATTGCCCTTCAAAAGGTTGATGTTGTCACTCTTAAATTAATTGTTGACATTTTTAAAAGAAAAAAATCATTTGATAGAATCTGATGTTAACTTTTCGAAATTAGTTTTTAGAACCTCTTTATGATCTTTAAATTCTTTATCACTTAGACCTTTTATATATTCAGGATCAGTATTAAAATATTTAAGTTCTAAAGATATAGGATTAAAAACTTGAGAATATAAAGGTCTGTCAATTCTTGGGGGATAAATGATCTCAACTCTATAAATATCAAGATCAGTAAGATTTAAATCATAGACTTTATTTATTTTATCAAGACTTTTTATTATAGGGATTAAATCATTTCCTATAGGTAGTGTTGTTTTCATATCAGACAAGATGAATCTTTTGTCATCATAATTTGATAATGATACTTTTTGGGATTCTATCAAGTAAATATCATGCTTTTCACTTTTAAGTTGATGTACTTCATCAATTTTATCTTTATGACCTTCTTTTATACAATCTTTATAATCTTGATGAGAAAGTTTCCTGGCTACACATCTCTGAATTCCTTTACATCTGTTATCCTTTGCAGGTTTTTCTCCCTATCCGTCAGGTCCTTTAGGGAATATAGGATATCTATGTGTAATGCTTTCTTCTGTTTCTGGGGTTTTAAATATAAATGTATGCTCTTCAAATTTAGGATTTGTAAATGTTTCGTATGAATATTGTTTAGCACGAATAAATATTCCATTTTCTATTGGAGTATTTGGTTTTTCATCTTTAAATGAAAATAACTCTCCGGATGAATTTATTAAATTTGAAAGTATAGGATTTTCAGCTATGTCTCTTTCAAGGTCCTCAGTTCTTATGGTTAAAAACATTGAATCCGTATCCATTGCATGCATTGCTATATTTGCTCCGTATATGGGATGCAAGACATTATAATATGTTTCATACATTTGCAATTTTGAAAGTTCTAAAATTGCAAAGCCAATAAATATTGGTTTATTATATGTTTTCTCAAAATTCTGTAGTTCTACTGCAGTAAGATTTTCAGAAAATACTTGTGCGTTTTTAAATGTAGGCTTTCCTAGCATACGATTATAACGGGCTACATCTTTTTCACTATTTGTCAAGAGTTCTATATTAGTATACTTGTCCACATTCTCCATGGTCTTGCCAAAGACTGAGTTGTTTAAAAGTTTATAACCATTGTCTTTTAAAAGGTTACCTTGTCTTTTTGCAATGTTTCTACAACGAATGTTCTCCTCGATAAAGGTCTTCATGAATGCTCTCTGTTTAAATCTTATAACACTATGAACTTTTTTTAATTTCATTCCTTGTGAAAGATAAAACTGCAGGAGTCTATAGTGACAGAGATAATATTCTCGATCTGTTTGATCACAAAGAAGCTTTGTTGTTGGCGGTTTATCCTGTGAGATTTGCCAGGATGAAAGTTCTTGGATATTAATCTTTCTTCTTATAGGAGCTAGAGGGAAATGTCTTGTTCCTGATTTTATATCACCTGGGTAATCGAGGTCACATTCTATAAAGTATCCTATTGGAGAATCTTTAGGGGTTGCACGTATTTCTTTTATAAGAGTCTTTAAGGATTCTTCTTCTTCTACGGAGTGCACAAGGCCTGAGGAGTATATTTCACGAAAGTCACTCATTGGTAAATACTGAGTCATAATTCCTGAATATAAAGCTGTTGCATCTATATAAAGTATAAACAAAGGATTCTTCATTCCTTCTAATACTTCTTCTAGTTCCTCATTGTTAAGTTTTTTATAAGGCTCAGAGGTCTTTGAAAGCATTCTACTATTAGTTATTGCATTTCTAGCTTTTATTTCCCTATTCCCCATTACTGAGGATACTCCTCCTCTAATGTTTGTTTTAATTTGATTAAACATGTCTTGCTCGGTTAAAAGATCTATAATTTTATCAGATTCTGGAAGATCTGAAGTCCAAATGGTATATAACATGGTATCCCAAGCTAAGGAAGGAGCTGTTATATAATTATAAGGTTTAAGAACAAAAGACTTTGTAAATTCTTCAAAGCAATCTGCTAGGATGTAAACATCTAGGGACAGGTAGGTGCTTGTATAATCTCCCAAGGTTTTACAGTCAAACAGCTGAAACATTTTATTTGCTCGGGAATATTCCTGATCTGTAATCCCAGATTTTGAAAGTAGTGAATAAAAGGCCTCTTTCTCTGGCAGACTTGTTTCCTTTAATTTTTCAAATGAATCAACGTAGTCATAGGGATAGATTCCTTTTGCTAGGCATGTCGAGTATTCTTCCGGGGGTATATTATTTTTTTCCAAAAAGTCCCGAGTGATTTTAAAGTCTTCTGGCCTTAATGTTTTTGCTATGCCATCTAAAGACATTTGTAGGAAGTTTAAGGAATCTATAAATTTTAATTTCCCATATTCAACTGATTTATATTTTTCCTTTGTAAGTCCTATAACCTTGAAAGAGTTTTTGGCATTTGCTGCTAGATGCTTTATAAATAGATGTAGGTCATAACCAAAAAGATTATGAAATATAACTGGTACAAATTTAGGAGTATGACAATTAAGATTGCAGTTTTTATGGGCTGCTCCTCGATAATTATTTTCACTTTTTAAATGATCGTGATCTATAACCTTATCGTTGGATTCTCCATTAGTTGTATCAGAATGACTTCCAGGATTGGATTCTCCAAACCCTTGTTTGCACATCCAACAATTAGAAGTATTTTCATATTCTTCTAATTGTTGCTCTGAAATATTTTGAGGATACTTTGTTTTTAATGCTTCAAATATTTCATGTTCTAGGAGATTTATACTTGTAGTAAAATGATCCAAGACATCTTCTGAGGTTCCTTGAAATGCATATTCTCTAGATTCTATGAGTTCAGGATAATTACTTTTAAATAATAATTTATAAGCAGATGGTAATTGTTTAGTTTTTTTAACACTATTAGGTTTATTATTTTTTCTTAGAAAGGCCTTCAACCTTGTTGGCTTCTCCTTCTGTTTAGAGGCTTTCCATGCATCCATGAGTTTATATTTTTCTATTATTTTTAAATATTGCATAACTAGATCTTGTTTATGGTTTATAGATTCAAAGTCTCCGTATACACAACCTAATGTTGGTAATAAATTTGAAAAGTTTTTAAAATGCATCCTGGGATCTGTAGGCATTCTAATTAAAGCTGGTGAATCCTTTTCACAAAATCTTGCATGCTTAATCATGGAGTTTTCAGTTGTTGAATAATGAAGACATCTTTTACATGTTCCGCCTACACAAGTTGGATTCTCTGGAGATGTAAAGGCTTGAAAGTTTTTTATTAAAATATAATGTTGAGTATTTTCATGTTCCAAGATTAAAAGATATATCTCCCTGGTGGCATCCTGTACTTCGTAGTCAGAAATATAAATTGGAATAATGTCTCTGCTTCCATGTCCCCATCCTTTAACATGTTCATAAATATTAAGTTTAAGATTATTTAGTCTTTCAAATTCTGCAATGTCTTCTAGTTTCATTGGATGCATGAAGCCCCGAGGGAATATTAATTCATTTTCATATTCTTTGTATTTTGAAACTCTTTGAGGGTTTTCAGCTTGAGGATGTAAATGTGCAAGTATTGACCACATGAAACATTTGTTATCCTTATTCTGTACGTTTATAACATTTCTAGATTTAAAGGGTGTAGGAATATAGGATTTAGGATTAGGTGGTAATCCCCTCCAGTAATCAATTACTAAAGATTGGAAAGAGTGGAATACTAAGTTTGAATCTCCTAATTCATTTTCAATCTCTTCTTGTTTTGCTTCTACTGCTTGAATTATTTCTTTGATAGTTTTATTAAATCCTCTAGTTGAAAATAAATATTTAAAAGGCATTGGGATTTCAACATCTAAAGGAATTGTGTCTTCTTGTCCTTGGCTTTGCGCTCTCCAATATTTTGCTTTTATTGTGATTTTATATTTTATAACATTATACCTTGTCGGTTTATAATTTTTTAAAGCCTCACAGAAAGAATCTTTTATATTTTTTTTATTTCTCTTTATATATTCTCCAGGGGTTGCAGGTCCATTAATTTTTAATTTAAATTCATCTATATGATTAAAATTATCCCAGTTGTATTTTTCTCTTTCAACATGATCAGGTTCTCCTTCTGAATAACATTCCTCATCCTCGGGATTTTCTTTTATATGTTCTTTTAAATGTTTTAAATAGTAGAAATTTATTTTTGTTGAAAAGTTACAATGAGGGCATGTAAATACTTCTCTAAGTCTCCCGATACAATTTTCAAAATGTTTATTATATCCTGAATGTAGATATCTTCCTTTACATTTAGGACAGAGTTTTGAATTTGTGTCATTAAGATTATTTTCTTTTAGTAAGTGAGCCTTCGACTTACAGTGGGAAATTAATCCTAATTTATTTTTAAAAACTTTATTGCAAATATTACAGTTCATTTTTAGAATAAATTTTTTTACTGGATCCTATGTTTTCTATTTTTATATTTTTATTTTTTTAATTTTTTATTTTTTTATATTTTTATTTTTTAATTTTTTATTTTTTTATTTTTTTATTCACCAGTATTGTATTCACCAAGACCTGGATTCACCAAGACCTGTAGCACCAAGACCTGTAGCACCAAGACCTGTAGCACAAGTATTGTATTCACCAAGACCTATAGTTCCTCCGAGTAGTGGGGATATATCCCTCACGACCGCAGGCCGATATACGTGTTTCATAGCTTTATAGCCATTTTTCTCCGTTTTGTAGGCTTAAATCCATATTTTTTAAATTTTGCGAAATAGAGCAAAATAAAAAATGTGCGTTTTTAAGGGTTTTTAGTGTTTTTTTGTACGTTTTTTGGGGTAAAATAGCCATAAAACATGAAAACAGTGGGAGGCCTGTGGTCGTGAGGGATATATCCCCACTACTTAACATAGTGAATTAATTTACATCCAAAATATTATAAAAAATTTACATTAAGTAGGTAGCTATAATATTTCTGCCTCACATACCTCAGGATAATGTAGTGGGTTACGAATCGGGAGAAAAGTTTAGTTCATATTAGTATTTATAATCGTATCATGTATTCTCACTTTTCTCATTCGCAACTCTACATAAGTATAGAATTGCCACTAAGTGCAAGTCGTAAGTGACGTTTGTAATGCATATTAGTGTTGGACTATAGCCGAAAATTGAGAGTTTGTTTAAATGAGTAAGAAAAGCATAGCATGGAAACCGCACCAAGTCGAATTTAAATCTATTATTATACATTAATTACAACAAAGTAAAGCACACAACACATTGAGGATAAATAAAACACATGTTGGGTCGTATTGAAAATCAAATCGTTGAAAGGTCTAAGGAAAAAAACAGAGGTGGTCAGCTGCCGAACAACCACATGATTATTGAAAACTAACCCCATGTATACGTATGGTGACAGACCATGTTGGTTATGTATACAGTTTTTGAATGTGAATATGTAGATGAATTTTTTGCCAAGACTACTCTATAATTGACAGCCGTTTGAAATTCAGGACGGCCGATAGAACGTCTGATGTCATTTAGAAATATCAGGAAACTCACAACATGATCTTTGTTTACCAAACTCATTAATAAACCAACTAAATTAATATAAAAATTAATACGAACGAAAAGAACAAATTTCGAAATATAATTTCCTAAATCATATCAATATGCAAATATCGTTACAAGAACTTAAGTCATTACATGAGCATATTGATGAAACTGCTCGAAATACCTGGTAATGGAGATGATTAGGTATAGTTGGTCAAGATTTCATTTAAGTTTAACAAGACATCATCATCATTGTCCAATTCTGCTGTGAGGTGTTGGATCCTTGATTGTACCTCGGCCTTCTTGTACGCATGATGGAGCAGGTGAGCATGCTACTAGATGAGGCTTCTATAAGGCCGGTTTTCATCTATAAGGCCATCCAGGAAATTCTTCGAGCGCAGGATTATATGTGTAGTTTGTTGTAGATTGTTGGACTTTTATCGTTATTTTGTTTTCAACAATAACTCAATTAGGTTTTGTTGATCTTATGAACATAATCGTTCCCGTAGCGTCGGGGAAATTAAATTTAAAAAACTATGTAGCGATAATTTACTATAGTAAATTATCACTATAGTAAAATTACAAATGGGCTTTTTCATCTATGCAGACGTAAACCAGGTGTATTGAGCCGTTAGACAGCCTCATCGTAATCTATATAAACCTTGTATGAATGTCTCGATCATCATCTGAAACTTCTAATCTATTGAGGAAAAACATCGCAAAAACTAATCAAGGTGTTGCTGGTGCTGGTGCTGTTGATGAGGATTTCTTCTACAATCATTTCTTCACCATCCAGGTGAAAGGGGCTTCCAACCTCAGGGAGCTACAAGAAGTCATTGGAGATATCATATTTGGATTAAAAAGCAACAGCGAAGACTGGGAAAAGAGAGTGAAAGCACTGAAGACTTCAATATCTAAGTAAAACAAAAATAAATATAAATAAAACAAAATTAATAAAATCTAGAAGAGCAAGAAGTTACACATGAGACACATTTTAAAACGCATGAAAATAACTAAATCGCGAAAAAAACACAAAAATATTCAAAAATTATCATCTTATCCATGGGATAAGAGTGATATGAGATGCGATTATTCAACCAGTCAGAAAGGTAAGAAAAGAAATAAATTAAACAAAAAACAGAATTAAAATAAAAAATTAAATTAAGCAATCAGAAGGATTGGAATTTAGAATAAAAATAACAATAAAACCGATCAAAAACATACACGATGGATTCTGATTGATCAACCACATTCAAAAAATACTATAAAGGAGAGTCTCAGTTCACAATTTACCACTTTTATCAATAATTTTCGAAATAATTTCTAAACCAATATCTGTAACTCTAAACTTTGAATTTTGATTTGAGAGTCTAATTGAACCATTTCTTAACATTTTAAAACCCATTCTTGAACCATTTTTAAACCTATTTTCCACCTGAATTTAAATCACTTCTTTCTACTTGACAATTTGGATTTTTGAAAACATTCTTTTCAAACTTAATTTGGATCATTGATTTTCGAATTTTTATTTGTGAAGAAAATTTGGATCGCACAATCTGTAATTTAATTGATTATGTTTATGTTTTAAATTTGAATTCATGTTATATAAATAGTGTTGAGCTGGAAAATCTTTTAATTCTTTTTGGTTTTAATCTTTCCTTTTGAGGATACGTTTTTGTTTAAATTGATGGAATTAAATAGGAGATAAAGGGGTCGGCTGAAGTGACAACACAGCAAATAAAAAGCATCAAGAAAAATAATATTATTAAACATCAAGTAAAACAAAATAAAAATATAACACAAGAGTAATTAATTAAAAACAAATATAAAATGGAAAACCGCAAGAAGTCACACAAGAGACATACGATAAGTACATTCAAACACAATAATCGCGAAAAAGAGACGCAAGATGTAAGAAAACGTCTAAAATAAAGATGGCGGTTGAACGCGATTAACTGGACAATCAGGATTTAGAAGTAAAATTTAATAAAAGTTAAAACTAGTTAATTAAAAATGAAAAGTAAATCAAACCAATTAAAAATGTTATAGTAATAAGTAGGGTTGCCAACTCCCATAACCTCGAACCCGGGAGATTATAAAATTGCGAACAGTATAACGCTTAAGAAATAATATAACAGGTGTTTTTTCACTTTTTGGTTTTAACTATATGATGACTAATACCATAAAGATTTAAACAAAACAATTATTTTTACATATTACATAGTACAGTTTACAAATCATGCTATTTTTTGTTTGTTTTAAAAATTGTATTTTTCTTGTCGTCGGGCTGACTCCAATAGCTTTGGTGATTTTAGAGAAATCAAATAAAAGTTAAAACTTCAAAAACTGCACTTTTTTCTTGAAAAATTGTAAAATATTGTAAAAACGGAAAGCTGATTCCGGGAGACTCCCGGTAAAAACGAGAGAGTTGGCCAGCCTAGTAATAAGATAAAATAGTTTAAAATAAAAATGGTAAGACAACATATTGATGGTTCTAGGACAAAATAGTACGGACGATAATAACAATAACACACCCCGCTAATTCGCTTCAGTTGACACTTTTGCGACGAGTGACGCATAAATTTGAGGTTATTGTTTCGTGCAACTAGCGGGCGTTTTGTGCATTACCGAAACAGAGCGTTGCTAAGCCGCCAATTTTAAAATCTTCCTATTCGGATAATTTTTATATACGAATTAAATGTATGTATAGAAATTTAATAAAAATAAGATTAAGTATTTATTTACTGAATTTTTACAGTTTCGTTACAATATGAAGTTTTATTTATTTGTAGATATTATAGTATGAAAATCATTTCCGGCTGGTCCCTATATATATTTGAATATATTGAAATATATATTTTATTAAATAGATTGATAAAATTATGTTCATGTATCATTTCTTCCTTTTTGGGAAGGGGCCCCGCAAAAACCACAGCCGCCCCTGGTCGAACCTCAACAGTATTATAGCGATAACAAGGGGTTAAGGTGATTAGTGTCTTGGCTCGTGATTTCGAGAATGTAGATTTATCCATATGCCCTATTTACGGAGACCTCTGATCATGAACTCTATCTGTTCATAGGGTATGAATTGTGATACAAAAAATAAAATTTAATCTTAATCAAAAAGTTATGAATAATCCGGTGTTCATTCCCCAGTTATTTCTACATATTTGACACAATTTGTTCTTAACCCAAATTTTATGTAGTAATATATGTTCCATTTAAAACACCACTGTGCTGTAGTTTAGAAAAATGTACAATTAAATTTTCATTTAAAACTTAATTTTAAGTACTGTTACGTAGCAAAGCCAAAATTCAAATTACTAAGGAAACAATGGAATAAAAATTTCATAATGATGAATAGTTATTCTAAAATTTTCTGTTGAATAACAATTGAACAGAAAATAAGCTCATTTACCAGTTGTTTCATAATTTTTCGATTTCTTATTCAAAACTATCATATATAATTAAATAAAAGTACATCAATCAGAATACACATTATTATCTCTAAATCCCAGAATTTCTAATTACACTTTGACAACTGTTTTACACAAACGATGAAATTTTACACAATTTTATAAAAATAAAAAATGAAACTATGCAATAAATATTTATATATTTATAGAGAACTTTACACATCAATCTCGAATCTCTCAAAAATAAATCAAATCCAATTAAGAATACACAATCTTGAACATGCACTAAATTACATCTTGATAACTGAATCCGTAAAATAGACCTAATAATATTGTTCCTCCACAGCAGCAAGTGGTCATGACAACACGTTTAGGCTACCATAGAATGGAACCCTCCTCGATATCAATAATATTTAAATTGCAACTACTACTAATAACCGACAACAAACACAACTATATACATTATATTACACAACTCGTCCCATTGTCACAGAACCGACCAATCATAACATTGTTCATTCCATTGATTATTTACTATCGACAAATGGAGGCACAGCAATCCCAGTATAAAATTTTGAAATGAAATTCAAATTATAAAAAGTAAAAGGAAACGAATCTGATTTGTCTAATGAAAACTAAAAAATTGTTGTGAAATAATTGATCCATAATAACTGCACTAGTAAATCAATAATAATAATGCTGGCCCCATTTATTTATTTGTGATAAATGATAATATAAACACATATATAAATATATATAAACTGATCGGATCACAATTCGGTCTCCGTGGCAACGACTATGATCCGACAGGAAGAAGTGGATCGAGGAGGGTAAACACAACACAACACAATACCAACAGTAATTGTACAATGTAATTAGTGTACCACAGATATCAATAATACATGTAAATCTAAGGTAGGATGATTATGGTAATGATATATAGGATGGATGGAGCACAGATGATTCACATGAGATTAGTAGATCACTTGATCGAGATACGTACACACACAAACACGGATAAACACAATAAAATGCACAAAAACATACATCAGTCCATTTACATATTTGTATAAACACAATTGTGATTATGTGCAACAGATTTCTGATACTGAACATAATTTTTCATATGGATCAACATAAATATTCTCCAAGCATTTGATTTGATATTATCATCGACGAAGATCGAGAATGACAATCTGAAAGAAAAAATGAGAAATGTTTCAAGTAGAAACTAACGAAATTTCAAAACTTACTGAGCCATCTGAAGCACTTGCAGCAACTTTATCACCTCTACTGTTCCAACATACTTCAAAAATGCCCCCAGAGCAACTGTAGGTGTGAATAACTGAGCCACGCTAATTGAAAAAATGTATATAATAAAACTACTACTTAAATTTCTTCTTTATTACACTGGCGTGCTAAAACTCTTATAAATATCTAGTCGATGATTGTTATCGATATAAATAGTCTAGAGCCATCATAGGATAGTTAAGAATTTTTTTTATCGTTTTAAGCAACATTCCTAGAAGATATTATGCGAGAGAAAATTCATGTAATGTTTCCCTCCTTTTAGTACGACAGCATTATTTTAAAATGAAAAAAATAAAATAAAAATATGGATCTTGTAACCATATGGGGAGTCGATTTAGGTAACACACGATTCCGAAAATTGATCGCTGAAAAACTGAAAATACCAATTATTAATTATTTAACCAGCTGTTTCATTTTATAATGGGATAAATTAAACAGATAAATAAAGATTGTTAAATTTTCTCTCTAGACACATTATTTCTTATCTCTTTTGGGGATCTTGTATAGCAAAACTATCCCTCGCTCTGTATCAACACATTGTTCGTTTTTTAGACCGCTAATCTGGGGCCTGGTGTGTATTTGATTAGTATTCGTATTTTTCGTAACTTTAACACGCGTGCGTTTAATTAAATTTTTTCCCAAGTGGAAAAGGAGTCGAAGAGTCTATTAATTTTTATCGACTCGGACACGGACAAACCATCCCTGATTATAACTAATATTCTTTAGTTTATTGAAAACTAAAGAGCTGATTTTATGGACTTTATGAACAGCCCGGTTTATATATACATATAAATAAACGTAATTAAAACTCGAATTAGAAATATTACTAAATTATAATAAATGTTTTAAATGTTTGGAAAATTCTGCATCTAATTTAAAAAAAGTTCTGTTTGGTTAATTAGAATCAAAATCAGAAAAAAATGTATCGAGATATGCTTGAAAACTCATGTCACTATGAAAGAAATAACGAATGTTAACATAAGGAAATTATAGTAAAATTAAAATATTATTTTAAGCGGAATTATAAATTATCACAAAATCGAGAAATAGATTGACTGCTGAGGATTTAATATTAATTTATCTCAGAGGCGGTGGGAAATAAAAGAGCATAATTTAAAAATTACCCGACAGCCAATAAAATAAATATATTGATATGGACCGATGGAAATTTTCCTATTTCAAATTTCGATGTGATATTTATAGTCATAAAAACACAATGATAATCCCTAAAGAATTAAACTAGAACTGGCAAATATAAATTAACTTCAGAGTCAATGGAGGCATGAAAATTTATTAATGATATTCTAATAAATCAATTGATAAGAAAATATTCTTGACCGAACAAAGATCATTGTTTTCAACATTAATTATTTATATAAAATGTATATTATATCGATAAGGCCGTATTTATCTATGGGTCAATTCGATAGATATTGGTGTGTTATCGATAAGAATAATGAAAATTCTATTAATAAATTACAAAAGCAATAAAAATATATAAATAATAAATAACTATAATAATAATAATAATAAATAACTATAATAATAATAATAATAAATAATATTAATAACAATAATAATAAATAATAATAATAAATATAATAATAAATAATAATAATAATAATAATAATAATAATAATAATAATAATAAATAATATTAATAACAATAATAATAAATAATAATAATAAATATAATAATAAATAATAATAATAATAATAAATAATAAAAATAAATAATAATAAATAATAATAATAAATAATAATAATAAATAATAATAATAAATAATAATAAATAATAATAATAATAAATAATAATAATAATAATAATAATAAATAATATTAATAAAAATAATAATAAATAATAATAATAAATATAATAATAAATAATAATAATAAATAATAATAAATAATGATAATAAATAATAATAAATAATAATAATAAATAATAAATAATAATAATAATAAATAATAATAATAAATAATAATAATAATAATATTAATAACAACAATAATAAATAATAATAATAATAATAAATAATAATAGTTGTTAGAAAATAAATTCAAAAAAAAATCCACAAGTGCCACAGATCAATTACAAATGATTATAACATGTGCCCAATGATTAATAACTCTGATTAATTATAGAAATGGTTTTGCGCACCATATAAAGTTACGATCGAATTACAAGGGGAATAATTATTAAGCCCTGATTAATTTGATCCATATTTTTATTGAAATTTTTGTGAATCGAGTTGAAATTATGCTTTGGAACATGGGATCGAGAGTATCAGTATTGGGGCGTGATTGAGCACTCGTAATAATAACAGGATATGATACCAATAAATACTAACATCAACGTTCCAAATCATCACATTTTGATCAAATGAACCAGTAGCAAGAAACCGACCATCGGGACTAAATGAGACACTGTACACGGGTTCTGTGTGACCTGTTAAATATTTGGAACATATTCCTCTTTCTATGTCCCACAACCTGACTGTAGAATCAAAACTAGCACTGAAATTTGATTAAATAGATATGCTGGATGAAATGATAAACCTGGCTAAATACAATGGAGAATTGGGATAATCAGTGTTGGGTCCGGTTTTACTCCATTGAATGGTGTATATTTCTTTGGTGTGACCGACGAAATTCTGAACGCAGTTGTCTTCATTCATACTCCACAGTTTCAATGATTTATCATCTGAACACGATGCAAGAAACCTTCCAGTAGGATCCCATTTTATAGCATTTACTTCATTCTATAAATTTTATCAAATATATAAAAAAGTAATCATTTCTAGTTATATAAAAATCTGACCTCAAGAAAATGAAATAATATTTATGGCATGCAGGGACAATTGCTAAATTGTGCTTATTCGGAATTTAAAGATAAATTCGATAGTTTAAATATTCATTTTGAAAATAGGATTTGTTATTAACTTTTGAAAATAAATAATTTCCAGCGATTAATGTTATTGATTAATAAATAATCCATTGTATTCGAAATATCTTAGTTATATTAGGAATTAAATCATTTTATAATTACTATGCATATTTCCCATTACTCGTATTACAAATTCAACATTTGCATGAAACAAGGAATTTCCCGATTCAATAAAACAAGAAAAATATTTTATTGATTTAATTCGTCCCGATGTGAGATTTATCATTAAGTAATTTTGGCGAATTTGTAGATTTACCATTATCAATAACGTTTACCATGACCATTATCAAATAATTTAAGTCACTATATTCTATTTTTAACTGGAATTATTATCTTCTTATCTAAACGATGGAATGTTTTCTTTTTTGACAAAACTACATGCCCAAAACATGTGAAATACAATAAGATTACAACTGACATATCGCTCATTAAATACGTTAATATTATTATGATTATTTGCTTTGATATTTTGCGTGTAATATTTTCATAATCTTATTGGTAATCTAAAATACATTTAATAAAAGCAAAAGACATGTAAAATGTCGAATCACTAAATTAGGCTATTAAAAAAAGAATATCAACATAGAGAATAATAAGCTAGCACTACTGAATAAATATTCAAATAAATCAATTTTCTAACGAATAATTTGGATAATATTACAGTGGTGCGTATTTACAAAATTGATTGACACTCTCCGTTGGCAGCGATTAGTGGCATTAAGTACATATTTTATAAATATTAATTTTCTTAATCTGTTATCTTTCTATCTATTTATGTGTTTCCTAAAATAATATCAATTAAAAAATCCGATTCCTAAATTGTCAAATAAATAGATTAAAGTTAGGATATATCTAAAAACTTAAGACACGGTTTTATTTTCTCGTAATTAGACGTGATTTTTAATGTTTTTTAATGTTTATATTCTAGGTTCAAAAATTGGAAAATTTTCATTTTGAGGTTAGTGGTGGGTGCTGTTTATGTATGCAATATCTCGAGGAATTCTCCGATAAATTTCTTTTCGGAACCATTTTTTTCATTCTAATAAAACTGGTTGAAAATTTTAGCTGTTAAGTTTAAATATTTGATGTTATATAAATATTTTAAAAATTCAAAATCGTTAAAAAACTGAAATAAGTTTAATGGCAAACACAGGGGCCATCCAAAAATAACTTCATGCGACTTTGGTCATTTTTTAACCCGTCATCATCTATTCACAAAGTCAGACCCAATTTGAATATGAAATCACCAAGTGTAAGATCGCTAATAAAAGTATTTCAATAAGGATCAAATTAAAATACAAAAAATATTTTCATTGTAATTATTATTTAACTTTAAATTTTATATTATTTACGTAAGAAGTGATTTTTTTGTTATTACAGCCTATAGACAAATTTTAATTGAGTATCAAGTGTTATTTGTTTGTTGCCTCCCCCACTCACGCGATATTTTCATTTTTGCTGAAATTGTTTTATATGTGTCTCTTTAAAAGTGTCCCTTTGGGTGAATAGCTTTTAGAGAGAAATACTGTAAAAATGTACAAAAAATTCCTTCCACCGCATGCATAACAAAAACAAAAACGTGGTGGAATTATGATTTTCGAAAATCGTAGCGGTGTAAAATTTTCGAAATGGACTGACAAAAGACCAGTTTGCATGCTAACTACCTCAAAGAATCACCGGTGTAAATTTGTGCAAGGAACAAATGGCGAAGTAAAGCCCGATGCTATGTTTGATTATAATATTGCAAAAAAGGTATTGATTTATCAGATCAAATATCGGGTATTACAGTTGTTTACGAAAAACCATTAAATGGTATTAAAAATTAGTAATACAATTAATATGCGAAACTTCCCTCGCGAATGCTTGATATATTCATAAAAAATGGGACACTATAAATATAAATATGATACGATTTATGGAGGTTATTATTGATTAATTTTTGGCCATTTTCCTTCAGTCATATGAGGGATCTGCAAGAGTCCGTAAACGATGCAAGGAAACCTATAAAATTTGTCCGAGAAAAAGGGCAGAGATTATGCCAAGAGTTACGACGTCCTGTGGGCAATGCAATAATCAGCCAGCACTTCGCTTGAAATGTTTTAACAAATTACACAAAAAACAATAAATAATGAAGCTATAAATAAAATAATATTGAATTTTTATGTTAATTTTTTGGAATTTCAGTTTTACCGAATTATTATGATTTTTATACGTTATTAATTATAATTGTAATTATAAATGAATGTTACGTTAAATATTCATTATTTTAATTTTCAGCTTCATGGAAATTATTTATTCTTATTTAACACCATGACTGCCATATAACCTGAAATCGAGTGACGCTTCTCTTGTAAAGAGAATCAAATATTAAAATTGTGTCGAAAGAAGAGCGTGACTCTCAGGTCCTTTTTTGGCAGTCTAAGTGTTAAAGATCTAAATATTTAATGCTGCGTACTGCCTAATAACACAATCAAATACGTACGAACCGCCAGATGAGACAGTATAGTGCGAGCCACTGATGATCCGCGCCGGCGTGAACGTGTTAATCAGTAATAATTGAAAGTGATGGCGAGTCTTTATTAATGTGTATAATTAAAAACATATAAATGATGCATAAATCAAGGAATTCGTCAAAACATTCCTACATAAGTAGCTTTTGAATTAAGTATTATAGTCGAGTCCCGATCTGTCCGAATCGAGTACATAAATCCTTAATGCTAAAAGACTTCCAATTATATTTCTTGTTCAGTCCGATCAATTACAGAATCCAAACAATCAATCCAGAATATCGTTGGAGAATTGAGGATTATTACAAATGCCAACTTGGAAAATTGTTGAAAATTTTGATTTTTTTATACATGATTTTTAAACAAAAGAAATGGCTACAGTTTTTATTGAATTATTTATTATTCTAACAATAATCACATTCTAATGTCGAATAATATGATGTTACTAAGTGACAATAAATAATAACTGGTTGAAATTAAATCAATTGTAATTAATATATTTTTTAATAATTAAAATATCAATAGAGAATATTGAAAATTGATGAAAAAGTGCAAATTTTTAAGTGATTCATTCATTGAATAAATAATAAAATCGCGTCAGGTTAAAAAAAATTTATCCTTAATCAAATATACAACAACAATTTTACAACTTTATGAAATATAAAGACTTTGCTATCTATATCATTTTAGCATTGTTTATTCATTTCAAAACCAATCAATATCTCGACTCTACAATAACACAACACCTGACTGGCATTAATTGCAGATTTTTCAGATTTCTATTTATGGATTACACATACACACACACAGTTGTCATTTATCACCTACCGGCCACCATCACCAGTTCATTGTCAATTGCGGGTTTGGTTTGCCACTGCCAGAATGATATTAGGAAACATGAAAGGAAATTAAGTTTTATTTATTCCCCACCGGTTAATTTAGTGAATTCAATGAAAAAATATATAATCAATTATAAATCCATAATGCACTTTGTGATATTTAGAATAACAAATCAATAGATGCTCTCACCTCATGACCTTTGAATGTTTTTACCACAGATGTATTGCCAACTTTACAGATATGAATTTTAGAATCTGTCGAACACGAGCCGAATGTTTTTGCATCTTTCCAATCAACATCGAGAGTAGGCGCTACACGTTTATTATTATGTATTTTTTTTAATAAAGCTAAGCTATGAATAACAGTGATTCGTTTACCTTTATGAAAACTAAATTGTTGAATCATGGTATTAGATGACGCTTCCCAGACGATTGTCGTCTAGAGATGGAACTATTTAATTGCTATAGATACGAAAGGATTTACTTTATCAACGCCAGCTGTCAGGACATAATTTCCTTTTTTGTTCCATTTTAATGCAAATATTGGACCTTTGTGCTGACCAAGGGTGGATACAAGAGCACCTGTAACATTGTTTTATATAAAATATGTTTCCCATCCAATTTTGCTATTATTGATTTTATAATTTATTATTACTATTAATGAAAAAAGTTTTATCGGAATTTATCAGAACAGCAGAGTATAAAAATTTAAACATATAGCCATTATCTGGAGTTTATTCATTTAATTATAATTTTTTTTGATAAAAATTGTGAATTTTTGAAATTTGAAAAAGTGATTTTTATTTGAATTTTACAGTTTGCGAAGGCTTTGAGAATTTATATTGACTTGGAATTTTAGTTAAATAAAATAACCTTTTCCACAATGATGGCAATTAATTAATGAAATTAAATCAAGATGCAGATAATTAAAAATAAATCAAATTAATTTTAATGTAAATTGATGGAAATCATTTGTTTTATATTATTATTATTATTATTGCTAATATCATTGTAAAGATAGATCATAAATCATTAAAAATGAATAACTACGTAATATAGATTTCATAAAATGATCACCTTTGAACTTCGTAAACCAAGACAAAGTACAATATACAAAGGTGAAAGTAAAGTGATTTCAAAATCGTTGTTGATCCATATAAATATAAAAATTCATAGAAATGTCGGTCGTGTGTTGAATACAGATTATTAAATGTTATAATATTAGATGCTGATCTATAACGATGTTTATATTCATAATATTGATAATTATATTGTGATAAAAAACAAAAATAAATAAGTTTCAAGAAGTCATTAACAAAATCTATTATTCGCGTGACAATCATTTATTTCAATGGTGAATAATTACCATAATTAAATCTGAATAACATCTTATTTTTTATTTTCATAATCTGTTTAGCTGTTATCAATTAAATACCTAGATTGATTTGAGTCAAATTGAATTTAAATTATAAATACATCTCAGCCTAAGTTCTACACTGAAATACCTAGTCAGTTTTGCTAAAATGCACTTCACATATCGAATTATGTTACTATAGTAAAAAGACAAGTAGAGGAAAATACAGTTAAAATTTAATTTCATAGATTTCACTTAAATCAATTTGAAAATATATTTTTTTGAATCTTTTACAATCTTAATTACAAAATTATGCTTATGATGTCTAGAACATCCAGCTATAGTTAATGTCTCCACTTAGTAATAACATTATCAATCGGCACCAATGAATTTATGTTCTATTTCAATACCTTACTATCATGTCGCCTACAACCTTTCTGGAATTAGATTGTTAAATATTCTCATTTGACATTGTTATTTTCATTTCTATTAACGCATTTTTTAATTTTAATAATTCATCGATATTTTTTGTCGTTATACTTTGTAAAATCGACAACAAGAATTTTACGCTTTCAACGTTTCTTTAAAAGATTCACATTAAAATAATTTAGGCCCTCTATCGTATTTATCAGACATTTTTATGAATATGTGGATTTAAAGTAGAATAAAAACAAATATTGGATATGGTTGTCTTGTTGATGAAAATGTGAAAGACCATGTCAGTTTTTTTGTAATGTTTTTATTGATTATGGAAAATATATTTGACTGCAATTTACTGTAACTTTACCTGGAATCAAAAAATGGAGAAATAATTCTACTGTTCAAGTCCTTTTCTTAAATAAATAACAAAGTTGTATGAGTAGTCTTTAAGTTTCCAGCAACCCATATTGAAAATGTCCTCTTACTTAGTAATCAATAAATTAAATAATTTTCTTTATAATCATATATTTATAACATAAAATTGGTAAATAATTTCTCATGGTTTCAAAGCTGCTGACAAATTCGTACATTATCGATACATCTATTGGCTTGTTAGATCACTTTTCAATATTTCATTGATTTGATCGCTACTTTTTGGCAACAACATTCTATGAATTCAAACTGTATGATTCCTGATATAGTTATTTATCTAACAGCTTTAAATTTCTATTAGAAGAAATGTTACGATTCACTGCTACCGATTATGATTTAAGACACCGTGTAAGAAAACACCAAAGATAGAATTTGAAATTGTAACAGACATTGTGTAGATATCACAAATGAATGAGAAAATTCTGGTATATTATATCGTATGTATCAATAAGTTTCAAAATTTATGGAATTCCTGAATTCACGTATATTGAAATTAACCTGCGAAATACATGTATTGTACGAAGCATTTTTATATTTTTCCGTAGAGGATGATGTTCTCGCCATATACAAGTGACACAAATTATTGATGAAAAACCACGCTTGGAAAGTAGACTATCTAGCCAAGTTTTATATACAAACAACACGTTATTCATATCGCTTTGTAGGAGTGCAGAAATAATTTAAGTGTGGAAAGGTCAAATAAATCGTAAAACAATGTTTTTAAAACCAAAAGACATTGGGCATATTTACATGATCTGAGATGATATGTTGATTGTTCAAATTTATTATATAAATGACATGTCATATTAGAATTTTAAATCTCAAGTGTTAATAAAATATATCAGGTTTTAAAGCGAAAATTTTAACGAAATTCAGAGTTGAAAAATGTTTATTGAATTTCTTTAATGCAAAAATGTTTCTTGGTGGTTATTGAAAAAAATTATTGGAAAAAAATGTTCTTATAAGATTACTGAAATATTTTTATAATGTTTCTAGCGTTTATTTAAACTGTATAAATCTATTTTTACGTAAATTACTACTTGTTTTATAATAAATTAATAATCTTACAGAAACTTTTACTAGCGTAGTCCATAGTAACGTGGTCATACGTCAATTATATTGTTGCGTCATTGTTTATAGGTAATACTAATAAATTGGTCAAACTAGTATTGCATATTGGTTTTCTTATATTTCATTTAAATTACATATCCTTTAAAACGATTATTCTGTTTCGCACTTTGTTATATGAATTGTAAAGAAAATTTCAATATTCTTCTCAATTTGGTGAAACTTTAAAATTTTCCTGAGTAAAAATCAATCAGATGTGTTAATCAGATGTTATAAGAGGTTTTTTATGATTTTATAAATATTTGGTCTTCCTACAGATTTATGTCCAGTTATTTGTAATTAAGGTGAGGACGTTGGCAAGTCGCCAAATTACAATTATTTGCAGGTTAACGTCAAATTTCTAATTTCTAATGATATAAACTTCCTGCCATGCCCGGAGTTCACTAAAAGTTTGGGATATAGTTGGAGGATGCACTGGATATCATTATTAGTTCTATTATCGATCTGGTGTAAATTAAATAGTTTTATATTGAATAAGAAATACAGAATTAATTCTAATCAGCATTAAAGAAATTCCAAATATATAATTTCATCTTCATTAAAAATATATTGGATTTCTGTGAACATTTCAACTATTAGTTTCCAATTTCAACGAAGTCTCCAACGAGAAATATCACTATAATTGGCATTACCGATAAATTTATTTGCCTTTGACTGAAATAGATAATATGCAATGAAAATTCAGGCTAATATCTAATAGCTGTTTCTTGTATATTTTAAAAAATTGCGGTTCACAATTGAATTTTACTTCGATAAACAGCAATATACGAATGAATGAATGAGTCTATGAGTCCGTGTGTGAGTGTGTGTGTGTGAGTATGTCAAAGCTTTGTGTCAAATAAAATGCGTATATTCGGTAAATGTGTATTTATGAGTGGTGTAAAATAGAAATGTATGAATGAGAATACAAGGATGATAAATAAGTGATTTCTGTTAACATACTCATTCAATCAATAGCGGTAGAGATAGATATATTTGTGTTAGACAACATTTATAGTATGTGAATGTGCTTAAAGTACAGTAATCATTTATTACCACAGTCAACAAACGACACTATCGAGTGTTCTATAAATACAGTCATGTGAAATGATATAACAAAATTTACGTTATAAAAAATAGAAATTATATTAAAACAAGAATAAAAATAAATGGTTAAAAACGATGTTAGAAAGGAGGCGAAGATTATTGGAAGTTAAAAATATACCTCTCAATTTTCGCGAGAATAAAACCGTTGTAAGAAGGAAAGTTTTAGTTAGAAAATTGAAAAAGTGACCAAATACATTTTATTAAAGCTCATACGACTTTTCTCCACTTAATTCAAAATAATGCGGCTTTTTGTTATAAGTTTGCAAATAGATCCAGAGTGACTTTCATTGAAACCCAGTGGTAAAAGTATTATAACAACAAAATAATAATAATTAAAAATTAAAAGAAAAATAATTATTAAAATCAATTGGGAAATTCAAAATCGAAATAATAATGCCAATGTTAAAAGACGAATTAATAATTAAATTAAAAAAAACAAAAATAAAATAATTAAAAATAATAAACTTAAAATAATAATAATATCAATAAAATTAAATATAAAATAAAAGATTATAAATAAAAATTAAATAATTAAAGAACAAAAATAATATAAATAAATAAATAATTATAAATAAATAATAATAAATATAATATTAAAATATATTAAAATAATTAAAAATAATAAAGCTAAAAAATATAATAATAATAATGAAATGATATATAATTAAATTAACTAATAACAATAATAACAAATAATAATAATAATAATAATAATAATAATAATACAATTAATAAATAAAGAAAAATTATAATAATATCAATAAAATTAAATAAAAATATTAAAGATTTTAAATAAAAATTAATTAATTAAAAACAAAAAGAATAAAAATAAATTACAATAAAAATAATATTAAAATATATTAAAATAATTAAAAATAATAAAGCTAAGATAATATTAATAATGAAACAATATATAATTAAATAAATAAATTAATAATAATAATAATAATAATAATAATAATAATAATAATAATAATAATAATAATAATAATAATAATAATAATAATATATAATAATAATATAATTAATTAAATAAACTAAAAATATAAAAATAAATTACAATAAAAATAATATTAAAATATATTAAAATAATTAAAAATAATAACGCTAAGATAATATTAATAATGAAACAATATATAATTAAATAAATTAATAATAATAATAATAATAATAATAATAATAATAATAATAATAATAATAATAATAATAATAATAATAATAATAATAATAATAATAATAATAATAATAATAATAATAATAATAATAATAATAATAATGTATTCACCATCAATATTCCAAATCCTGGCAAAACCGTCGTAGGATCCAGTGGCTAGCAAGCTGCCATCAGTCTGAATAAAAATATAACAAGAAATGAACATAATATAGACTGTTGGATGACTTACATTCCAATCAAGACTCGTGACGTCCTTATTGCTGAGAACATTTTGACCGCCTCTGTTAACGCAATGAGTCAAAACCAATTCTTTGTTAGTGTGATCGAAATAGTTATCCGATGTCAAATTCCATATCCTGGCGGTCGAATCACCGGACCTGAAAAGCGATGAATTAGAATTCGCAGCGCATTATTATTGATACGATGACAAATAATAAAATATCCGAACTGGCAGTACTGTAGTAACCACGTCATAACATTCATTCATTCACATTATCTACTGTAACGTTATTATCATCATTGGAATCATGCATCTAAACATGTGATTCATCAGCGCATTACGACTCAACGCGCACATCAAACATGTTATGTCATTCATATATCATTTTGTTCATTCTCAATTGCTGCTAGCAATTCTAATGTCGCTCTATACAGAGCTATTATTGTTATTGTTGTTGTTATTATTATTATTATTATTATTATTATTATTATTATTATCATTATTATTATTGTTATTATTATTATTATCATTATTATTATTATTACTATTATTGTTATTATTATTATTATTTTTACTATTGTTATTATTATTATTATTATTATTATTATTATTATTATTATTATTATTATTATTATCATTATTATTATTGTTATTATTATTATTATCATTATTATTATTATTACTATTATTGTTATTATTATTATTATTTTTACTATTGTTATTATTATTATTATTATTATTATTATTATTATTATTATTATTATTATTGTTATTATTATTATTATTATTATTATTATTATTATTATTATTATTATTATTATTATTATTATTATTGTTATTATTATTATTATTATTATTATTATTATCATTATTATTATTGTTATTATAACTCAAATTAGCCATTCGTTCTCCGGTTATTATTATTGACTTTAATAAATGGGAAACTCGAAACATAATCGAAACCCCTGAAAGCGTTACGAATAAATTAGGCATTAACGCGTTGAAAATTCGTTCATAAAATGATTTATAATCTAATTTTATCCTGAATCTAGAGCGTGCTCATTTACGGATAGAGTTAATTACATAGTACAGCATTCTCTATAATTCATTATCCGCTTACAAATTCGCATTGCAATTATAAGAATAATTCTTATAGAAAATAATTGTAAAAAAAATAAGTAAAAATATAGACAATAATAATAAATAATATTAGATTAATAATAATAATAATAATAATAATAATAATAATAATAATAATAATAATAATAATAATAATAATAATAATAATAATAATAAATAATAATAATAATAATATTAATAATCAAATGATAATAATTATAATAATATTAATAATAACAATAAATAATAATATTATGGCTGAGAATTTTAATCAAAGAAAATTTACGTTTTTTATATATTTTTATTCAGTAATAATAATACGAAACCTATCTGATATTGTAATTTTCCCAAATGAGTATATTATATAATATCTTCCTGGTGTTGAGTACCGTTGTTACAAAAGCGGAATATTCAATCAATTCAAAAATTAATTTGGAAATATAAAATATTAAAAGTTTTAAATACAAATTTCATTTATAAAGAAAATATTAGTGATTTAAATGTCGAAGCGATTCACTGTTTGTATATTTTGCAACCGATATTGTTATATTTTGGTATATGATGGGAATTATCATCATTCGGGTACTTTTTACAGAACACATTTGTTTTATGTGTCAAAACTGTTAAGATACTTATTATATCCAACTGCGTCCAATTAAAGAGGTAAGGTTACATACAAATGGGCAGCAAAAATGAGCATGTGGATGGAATTAAATTAATAAATACCTCTTCAACATTTATGGATCTTTTTGGAGTGGGAGGTATCAACAGTCAATTCTTGATAATAATAACAGTTCCTAAAGTTAGATAGAATTGGGGTGCAATGAAAATCAATGCCGGAGCACATCAGGAATAACAAGATACCAAACCGAAAACCTCAAGCAGTTCATTAATGGCGTGATAAGATTACAAGTGAACAAAGTCGATGATGCGGCTCGTACAAAGTCGAATTTATCAAACAGTTGAATTAAAAAAATAAGAAATAGTGTTAAAATCGAATATCAAAATAAACATGAAATATGATACTGTTTATGACATTTGATTTATTGATCGAATCAAAATAAATGACGGTCATATAGAGGGCGAATAGACCGCTAATAGCATTAACAGGCAATAATAATCATATTATTGACCAAGGATAATTAGAGTGCCCTATACTTCTCTCAACTAACTCTGGTTATCGGTTATTAGATTGAATAATATCGGTATCATCGTATTAAATTAAGAATTTGTTTATAGGGCAAGGCGTGGTGAATATAATATATATAAACGATTTGTAATTTAATTTCCATGAAATAAAAAATATGAGTAATCGCGCATATCATCACAATATGTTTGCACGTGTATCCAATCAAATTACAAGCCTTTGTGCATGCAACCAATCGTATGGCCATGTATGTGTGTTCATTTGCATTTCTGTATTTACTCGGGTATGTGTGCATTTCATAAAAAAATTAACGAATGTTTTCAAAAAATTCAAAAATTAATTCGTATTTTACCAATTAGTATTAGATCTAATTAACGTGTTGACGACTGTCAGATATTAAGAATATCTGGAACCGATGGCAGTGTTATGATTTATCATGACAACAACAGTTGATAAATCATGCATAATAAATTTCAACACAAAAATCACTTACCCAGACGCTAACAAATCCTTGACGGGATTCCAAGCACAGATAAATACCTCCGATGTATGGCCCTTTAGTGTTGTTACTCTATTCGTTGGCATCGGTAGTTTACCATTTACAACATCTTGGCCATCTATAAAGAACAATTGATTAAATTCAATGATTGCATCAGAGTGACTACTGATTCCGATATGGCTGACTCCGTTGTCGTAAACGTTATGCGGTGATCCCGGTAGATTCGCCACGTTCGGCAGTGTGATTCTCGTTGATAATGAATTGATTGGTCCATGGGAATTCAGGTGAGAAGGGCTATTGATTGAATCTTCTTGTGATGGGTCGATGTGATTTCCGATTACATTAGAATAGCTAGATAATGTTCCAGTGCCACTGTTTGGCATGGATATTGTTTCTGAACACAAGCTTTGATCACTGGGCAATTTGATTTCATCTGATTCGGAAAATGATGTCGCACACTCAATACCGACCATCGCTTGGCTTTGGTCTGAAACTTGTTGTGCTTCTGTATTGTTTGATTCTGTTGCTTGTTGAATCAATTGTTGTTTACTCGCTAGATTTTTACGATTTTCAATTACAATTGGCATTACTGAATCAATTAGAGACAATGACTCCACCATTCGCTCACTACCATCCTAGATTTAAGAAATCCTATATTAAATTCTTAAATAATAATATCCAAATTCGAACATCTCCTATGCTTATTTCTGCCTCAGTATAATGTAAACCTTTTTCAATTAAGGACAATAAAGCTCCGGATGGTACTAATGAGCCATTGACATTAGACTGAGTTATTTGACTTTCTATACCAAATACATATGCAGCGTGAGTATAGCCTAATAAATTATGCACTAATATATATAATTAAAATGCATAAATACCTCCTTCTTGTAAATATCTGTAAATTAAATAATTAACTTCATCAAATGTAAAACTCATAATTAGTAAAATATATTCATAAAAGTCTAAAATTAATTATTGTTTTATTTATTTTAGCTCTAATTTACTTATTATATAATAAATTGTTCCATAATAATGCAATTTATTAAAAATTTAAATTATATGACTTGTTAAAACTAATTATTTAAAAACATTACATAGTAAAACATAGAAAATTATAAAAATAAAAGAAAAACTTTTAAGCATTAATAATTTAAATGGAAAAATTAGGTCATTTAATTTGTTTTTGCTTCAATGAAATATAGATTAATTCAAATTTTAATTCAAAAAAGTAACTTAATAATATGAACAAGAATTATAATAATGATCATTTGAAAAATATATTTAATTATTTCAAGTATTTTAACTTATTGCGAAATTCAGCATGCTCATTTTCAACTCAAACCTCATGTTACTTCGAATTTTAATAATATACATTTTTTGAAACAGAAAGTTTTACATACAGGACGGTCACAAACATAACAAAGGTTAGGTATGTTGGCACTTAGAGATTTGTTATTTATGTTTGGTTATTGAGTTGGTGATGAAATTAGAGTTCTTACTCTTACTCCAAGCGTGTCTTTGACTGACCCACAAATAACAATTAAAACAGGAAACTTTATTAAATATCACAAATAATTTCACAATGATAAAATTTACTCAACAAGCTACTATTATACCGTACTTATTACAACACTATGGTGAGGAATATCACACTCGTATAACTTTTATTTGACAAATCTCTCACAACTGAGTAGTGTAATAATTGGTAATTTTAACTGGTTGTTCTCTGATTTTGACTTGGCTTTACTCACCTAACTTTACTTTATTATTAACTAAATAAACTCTGCCTGCTTCTGCTGAGCTACCTCCTTTTATACCTCGTCAATTTATGGCACTTCAGATTTTCTTCAATTTCTCATTTTTTCTCCAACATGAATATTTTCTAATTTTACCTTTTGCGACTCCGGTTATTTTTTGTTTTGATTCCGTTATCTCTGACAAGCTGTCGAGATAAGAATATTGTTGTTTTTCTATTTTCCCCATTTCAAAATTCCTTTTCCCTTTTTGTACTAATTAATTAGAGCTGATCTTTGTTTTTGCTTTCATGTCTGATTTCTTTTGTTTCATTCCTCTTTCTCATTTCTCATTTCTTTTTGCTTCCGTTTTCTTTTCTGAGTTCCCATAGATCGTCCCGTTTGTCATGACGATCTTCCCCCAAATAATTTTATTTTTTTATTTATAAATTTGTCATTTAGGTATCCTCAACATTTATATGTTCTAGGGTTGCTTATAGATTTGATATATCAACTCTTACCTAAACGCCTTCATGATTATTATAGTTTTTAATGTACACAGGAGCTGATAATCAATGAGCAGGTGAGCTCCACTACGAGAACTACTCTTCGTTGTATCTTCATTTCCGGGCCCATAACTGCCGATCAAAGAAATTACGTTGCTTTACCATTATGCATTCATTTGTTCGCTTATTGTTCAATTTTGTGCATTTAATTATGGTCCTCATTATTTGATGATAATTCACGTTAATTTCAAAAATTTTACCAGGGATCTACCTTTATTTTCAGTTTCAAAATTTTAATTCTTAGATCTTTTGTAGTGATTATAAGTGTGTAGTTTTTGTTTTGAGCATAATCGTAAGAAAAATTGTCATCATTTACTGAGTGTGAAATTCTGAAGTCTTTTAAGAATGTTTATCTATTTTGGATCTAGGCTATTTGATTTGTTGACATTTTGGTATTGCCATTTAGTTGTTGATTTCTTTCGATCTTATATGCATGATCGCTTTGAACATATGAAAACATTCTTTTGGTATTCTACTGTGGTACGTCCTTTTTTACCGCAAATCCAGGATTCTCTCTCCGTGACATTCACTAAGCCAGTGTCCAATTCTTTTACAGTCTTTGCAATATTTACCAATTCTTCCGTTACTCGTTGTCCTCCTGTTGTTATCTTCATTTCTTTGAGGATGTCATTGTTTTTCCATTTCCTGTAATTTTACGCATTTATAATAACTAACTCTTTATCAGGCCCGGCTTTAACGATGAAGCAGAAGATGCAAAGCATCGGGGTGCTACAAGAACAAAGGGCGCTAAAATCCAAAATTTAAATGATATTTTTTTTTCAAATTAAAATTTTTTTTTAAATGAGAGATGAAAAGTAGGCGATTTTCTAATTCAGATTTCCAAAAAAAGCTTTTGGTTCTTTTCTTTCAGTTTTTTATGTGTTCCAGTCATGTTTGGACATTGTTAATATTTTCAATTTTTATTGAAGAGCAATTTTTGTGAATTAAAATAATATAAATTTGTTGTTTGAAATATTTAATAAAAAAGTTTAAAAAGTGTAATTTTTTGAATAACAAAATTTTTGTGAATGTAAGTATATTATAGTGATTTTTTTATTTTTACTTAGAGTTTATTATTTTTTCAATAAAGCATCTTAAATATTAATTGAGGAATGGTGAAAGTAAGTATCACTAATAGTACTAGTTTTTACTTTCATCATAGCACATGGCTTTACCCTCACGACCACTTTTATATTTAATTTTAAATTCTTTTCAGTATAACTAAAAAATGGAGAAAAAAAATTATCTGGAGCAGAGTGCCGCAAAAGAAAAGCGATAAAGGATACGGAACAAAAGAAGTTAACAGGTCAATTAAACAAATTCTTTAAAAAAACGGATGAAATTTTGGCAAACAGTAATGAACCGAAAGAATTACATTCATTCACAGTCCAAAAAGTTATTGATTCACCTTCCTTAACTTTACTACATCAACACGAAGGACATAACAATATCACTACCACGTCGGTCACAGAATGTGAATCTAATTTACATTTATCACCCCAAACAACTTCAGGAACAGTAAGTGAAACAGTGAGGGAAAATGAAGTATTGATTTTAATAATATAATTAAAAATGCTACAATTTCTTCACATGATATTGACATAGCTCCTCAATTTAAAGAAAATCCATTACATAGGCGTAAAAACGTATGTTTAACTACGAATGTCGAGATAAAAGACCGACAAACCTGGAAAAAACTATAAAATTTCATTTTTTCTTTCAATTGTTGACAGTGCAATTAACTCAATAGTCGAAAGATTTGAACTTATGCCGAAAAGTTTCAATTTCTCATAAATTTTAATGAAATTTATAATTTGGATAATGAGATACTAAGAAATAAATGTACAGATTTACATAATGTGTTAATTGATGTTGAAGATATAGATACAAGTTCTTCAGAATTATGTAACGAACTGTGTATATTTAAAGACACAATAACTCAACTTAATAGTTTTGATCCATTAGATATATTGCAGTATATTTATTCAAATGATTTATTTGATAAATTTCCAAATATAGTTGTATCTTTGAGAATATTATTAACACTACCAGTCTCAATAGCAGCTGGCGAAAAATCATTTCCCAGACTTAAACTAATTAAGAATTATTTACGCTCAACCAATATCTCAAGAAAGACAAGTTGGCCTGTCTTTGATTGCTATTGAAAGCGATATCTGTGACAAAATCAAAATTAATGATGTAATGGATGAATTTGCTTCCATAAAAGCAAGAAAAATAAAATTTTAAATGAAACATTGTGGTTTTCTAATTTATATGAAAAATATGAAAATGTTCCTGAAAATGATTGTAAAATTAATAAGTTGTTATGAAAATAATAATTGAATAGAAATAATACTTTGAAAATAATAATTGTCAGACGTAGTTTGCATTGAGCACGCAACTACTCTCTTTATATAATAATTAACAATAATAATATTAATATTAATAATAATAATAATAATAATATATTATTATTATTATTATAATTATTAGGATTCTCATCCGTTTTTAAATCACTAAATAATCCCATAAATTTTATTTAATAAAAGTTATCTCAAAAAACTTGTCTGATCTTATTTTTGTTATTTAAACAAATTTCAGATTTTCTTAAAATATTTCTTTGATAAAAATATTTTTTAAAATTGATAAATTTCTTCTTTTTAAAATATTTTTCAATAAAAATATTTTTAAAATTTTTACCAAATTTCTAATTAATCTTTAAGAATCTTTTAACTTCCTCATAATAATAATAATAATAATAATAATAATAATAATAATAATAATAATAATAATAATAATAATAATAATAATAATAATAATAATAATAATATTTATGATTTCATACCTCCCATATTTTATACCTCTGATAATAATAATATTACAATAAATTATATAGGTATTCCGATTATTATTCCGTTTTATAATTATTATGTAATAAAAACGGCTTAAGATTTGTTAATAAAGACATTAAATATAAATAAAATATTTTATAACTTTTAATATTTAAATCTATTAATATATTTGATATATATTTATAATTCATCAGGTAAATTATACCCACGCTACTGCATGTCATCAAACGATCATACAAATATATGTCATAAAAATATGAAAAAATACTACGGTCATAAATTCTATGGCATCAACTACTTTATATGTCCAATATGCGAGACTTCCCACAGCATTAAATATATAGAGTTTTATAATATTCACAAATCACATTTAAATCGGTTCTCTTTAAATAAAAAGAAATTGTTTATCAAAATACAACAATCAACACATAATACCACAAAACACATAAATACAAAACCTATAAATAATAATGTAAATAATGCTAATCTAAATACGAATCTAAATACTGAAATAAATAATATTCTAAATACTAATAAACAGCCTGCTGTTAGTCTTGGGTCTAATGTCCCCTCTAAAATTACTAAAATAGATCAAATAAGTGATTTAAATAATATTCAAATAGGTGGTTCAGTAAATAATAAGATAGGCGGTTCGATCGATATTGAGGACGAACCTGAAATTGAGATAGATTTTAAGGGGCCTAGAAAGAATTTACGATTTAATGTCGAAAAAGATAACTTGGTACAAATTTTCATTACAAATAAGATCACAAATAAATTAATTACTCAAATAAAAGGAATCGGGTCAGTGAAAATACAATTCACCGTTCTCATACAATTTGAGAAAGATGACGAAATCCGGGATAATTTTTTCTCTAATAATGCAGAGGTTTCTTCAGATAATTTTCTATTAGAGGGCATTACTAAGTTAAATGAGAAAATAGAAAAATTCACATATTTGGGTAGTGGGTGGCGGGTGGTTAAAATCAAAGAGATAGATTTTATATTAACAAAATTTACCCATATGAATAGGTTAGCTGGACATAGTTACATCCCCACACCATCAGCTTTAAATTCTAAAAAAGCAATAGTAAACTTCAAAAACACCGACGATATATGCTTTATATATAGTATTTTAGCACTTTTAAAACGTAATGTAGCACATATAAATAGAAATAGAGTTAGTTCCTATGAAAATTATCTTGACGAATTAAACTTTGACCCCATTTCCGATTGTCCAATGAAATTGTGCGACATCCATAAATTTGAAAGGAAAAATAGTGATTTAAATTTATCCATAAATGTTTTAATTTATAAAACGACCCCAGCTAAGCCTTCTGAAAATGTAATTGACGATAATTATATTCCACATCATCCTCAATTAGATATCATTCACCTATCTAAGGTTATAGGTGGTGAACCCATATACTTACTTTTATTGGAAGACTATGATAATTTCCATTATACCGCAGTTTTTAACTTACAAAAATTAATGAACTCACATCCCAGTAACTCCTGCAACCTTTGGATTAGAGTAAATTGGTGTCATCATTGCCTCAAAGGTTTTCGACTTGAAAAAACATTTAACGTACATGTTTCACTATGCAGTAAGAATCAGATAGGTACTACTTTATATACACTACCGAAAGAGAAAAATTTAATTTTTCAAAATTATGCGAAGACTATAACCCCGCCATTCGTGATATATGCCGATTTTGAGGCAATTTTACCCGAGGATATAATACACCATCAAAAGCATATGCCAATAACAGCAGGCATGTTATTAATTAATAACTATAATAATACAAGATTTTATTATGAGTTTGTTGGTGATGATTGTGTGTTGTCTTTCTTGGGTAAGGTGGAGGAAATTGCGGTCAAAATTGCCCTGCCATATTACGAAATTAATGGGAAAAAGCCCATGCAAACCTTGTCACTAAAGAACGTGTCTTTCGAGAATCCAGAACCTGTTATCTGTGTAAAAAATTCATTAAAGATAGAGTTAGGGACCATTTTCACTTCACAGGCAAGTATCTTGGTGCTGCCTGTAGGAAATGTAATGTTTCTCGACGAATACAGAAACAGTACAGTCTCAATAATTTTCCTTCTTGGGAATTAAATATTATTGCGACCACTACCGAAAAATTCATCTCTCTCATCGCGTATATTAACAAATTGCCTTTTCGTTTTATTGACAGCATGCAGTTTGTTAATTCATCTTTAGCAAAAGCGGTTGACTCTTTCCAATCTGCCTTTAACTTCTTCTGTTTTTGATGGCACAATTGTTCGAGCCAAAGGTATCTTTCCATATGACTTCGCTACATCGCTCGAGGTTCTGGAATCGACTCTTGAATTACCTCCGATCTGGGATTCTGTGTCTAATGATGAGTATACATTAGCCCAAGTTATATGGACTGAGCAAAATTGCAATAACATGTTAGATTACATGTTAACTTACCTTAAATTAGACGTGTTTCTCCTCGCAGATTATTTTCAGCAATTCCGTGAAAAGGCCATTGCTTACAATGGTCTGGAGCCTCTTAATTTCTATGTAATTCCCGGTATGTCATGGGCCTCAGCGCTTATGACATTAACGGAACCCATAGAACTTTTGCAGGACATGGAAATGTTTAATTTCTATGAAAGAGGGATACGGGGTGGGTTAACATTTGTTAACAAACATTATGTTGTAAGTTCTGAAGACACCGAACTCTTGTACATCGATATCAACAACTTGTATGGTTGGGCCTTAAGCCAAAATCTGCTTTATGCTGACTTTGAATGGGTGTATGATTATCTTGATTCTGTATTGAATGAATGTATGAATGATGATATCGATAATCTTCCATATGGCTATACTATGGAGGTTGATATTGATATCCCTGATTGTTTGCATGAGTTTCTGAATGATTTTCCGATTGCTTCGGAAAAGATGTGCCCACCAAATTCGAAAGTTGAGAAGCTGATGCTCACGCATTGGCCGAAGAAGAACCATGTTCTTCATTGGAGGCTTCTCAGGATGTATATAGAATTTGGGGCTATTATTAAAAAAGTACATAGAACTATTAAATTTTCGCATGCACCCATTTTTAAATCGTACATAGACAAAAACACTAATTTGCGAG
This sequence comes from Schmidtea polychroa, assembly GCA_959609185.1. Classification (NCBI taxonomy): domain Eukaryota; kingdom Metazoa; phylum Platyhelminthes; order Tricladida; family Dugesiidae; genus Schmidtea; species Schmidtea polychroa. The sequence goes on from CAUHTR010000742.1 coordinate 39,103, forward strand.
CCAATTCTACACACAAATTATATAGGGATCTATACAAATTATTTAACAATAGCTTGTATGGTAAATCGCTGGAGAATCTGAAAGAACGGATGAATTTGAGGCTATGCAATTCAGCTGAAAAGATGATTGTATATGCATCAAAACCTACTTTCAGAAAATCTATCTATCTATCTAAAATCTATCTAAACTACGGATGTACCGGCTTCAGTATATAGAATTGGCTAAATATTGTTTAGAGTTTAACTGTCATATAAATATCGTTGCCGGTGACACTGACTCCTTTTTCTTAGAGATAAAGCATTGTAAACTTGACACTCTTTTGCCGGCGATGATTCATGATAATCTTTTAGATACTAGCAACGATGACCCAACACATCCCTTATACTCGAGAAACCTTGATTCTGTGATAGGTAAATTTAAGGAAAAAAGTAAAGGTTTAGGGTATAAGGAATGGGTTTTCTTAAGACCCAAGTGCTATAGTTTTTTAGGGGCTAAAGATAATTTAAAAGCAAAGGAGTCAGGTTAATAGATACAGAAATTGGGCACCAGTCATATTTAGACTGCTACAACAACAGCGTAGTCTATTCTGTGCCACAAACGAGAATAGGTACAAGAAATCACCAGCTTCTTACGTTTAAAAATACCAAGATTGCATTGTCAAACAACGATGACAAGAGACTTTGGGTGGGGAAAAATTCCAGTCTCGCATTTGGGCATTATTTAGGAATAGATGCCTTAGATGTTGATCAAGTAATTTCAGAAATTCGTCCACTATTCGGAGGTCTAAGTCCAGATTTCAATGATGCCAATGATGACAATGATATTGATATAGTTTTTGTTATCAAATTGATCTGTGATATATCTTTTATATATGAATAGTCTACATAAAAACATTTATTCACATGTGAAACGGAGAAAAAATCATCGCTTGCTTTCTTGGATCTGTTAATACAACGCAAAGAGAAACACTATGAGACAGAGATTTATAGAAAACCAACTGATACTAGTCTCTATACTTCTTCCGAAAGTTTTTGTGAATTCAAGTATAAAAGAAATATAGTGAAGGGGTTGATTTATCGTGCATGGTCTTTGTCTTCTACTTTTAAAAATTCAGTAAAAAGTGTTGACATATTGTTTGAATTGTTAATGAAGAATGGTTATTCAAAATCCTTTTTAGTAATTATGGTGAAAGAGACTGTTGACAAATTTATTAAAAATCCTAATGATCCATGTTTGAGAAAATCTGGGTGTGATCTTGTTGAGATGTGTGAGTCTGATGAGTTAAAATCTGGGTGTGATTTTGTTGAGGTGTGTGAGTCTGATGAGTTAAATAAATTAAATAGTGTGAGCAAGGATGATGAGCCTAAATTTGTGTTAGTATTGCCGTACTCAGAAGGTTTTAAGGATTATAAAGTGAAGATAAGAAAGCAGTTAGGGAATTTAAACTATAGGATAATGTCAACTTCATGGAAAGTACGCAATATGTTTATTAATAAGTCAAAAACTCCGGTTGAATTGTGTTCCGATCTCCTTTATCAGTTTACATGTAATGGGTGTAATGCTACATACATTGGAGAGACTTCCCGTCATCTCTGTATTCGAGCTCGAGAACATTGTAGACCGAAGGCTTTGACCCATATTGGTGAGCACAATAAGGGCTGTAAGATTAAAATAGGTATGTCTGATTTTAAAATTTTATTAAAAATTTTCGATAATTATTGGGAACGTGTGATTTGTGAGGCGTTGTTGATAAAATCATTGAACCCGAAAATTAATGTGCAGAATGCAGTAAATACTTGCATGTTGAGTGTTTTTAATTAAGCTTTTGTGTATTGTATGTATTGATTGGTGTGTTAAATTAAATAATTAATAAAAAAATTTTTTAAATTATTAAATTAAATTTTAAATGTTAAAATTTTAAAAAAATAATATATTTTTTTATAAAATGAAAAAAAAATTTTATATATAATTAAATTTTTTTTTAAATCCTAAATTTAATGAGTTATTATATCCCACCTGATGATGACAGGAAAACTGTCGAAATTAATCGTGAAAAGAATGTTTGATTGACGTTATCTTATAATAATAATAATAATAATAATAATAATAATAATAATAATAATAATAATAATAATAATAATAATAATAATAATAATAATAATAATAATAATAATAATAATAATAATAATAATAATAATAGTAATAATAATAATAATAATAATAATAATAATAATAATAATAATAATAATAATAATAATAATAATAATAATAATAATAATAATAAAATAATAATAATAATGTTAGGCTGATGATCGAATAAATAATAATAATCAAATTAATAATTAAATAAGAAATAAGAGGAAAGAACTAGCCTGGAGAAAGAGAAACCAGAAAAAAATAGAAAAGTAATAAAAATAATTATCTAAGAAAATAGAAAAATTAAATAATAAAAAAGATAGCACAAGAAATAAAGACATTAAACTTAAAATAACAATAATAATTACGAAAAAAATTACCTAAAAATCGACTAAAGAAAGGAAATTAAGAATAAAAAATAAATTAATAATAAAATCGCCAAAAATAATGGAAAAAGTATAAGAAAAGAGTAAAAAAGTGAAAAAATGAATAAAATTAAAATATTACAACCGCACTGAATTCTGATTGGTCGGAATTCAGTATATAAGAGAAATTAAACGGCTAGTTCTTCAGTTTTTAAAATCATTTTATAGGTAAGGTTGTACGTTAATAATTGCAGTTTTTAAAATTATTTTATAGGATCATCAGCTTAACCTACTCATTCAATTTCATTCTGCAACGCAAAGGAACTCAAGAAAAATGTAAGAATTATTTTTATTAGTTGGAATGCATTATGATATTAAAATTGTGTTGAATTATATATTTAAACGTTAACCCTCTCCGTATATTTGTCGAATATACTCGACATTAAAGCAAGATGTGATTGAAATCGAAATGTTAACGGTAAATTTAAAAATTATATGCCCCTGTCTCTTTCTATGGTTAGAAAAAACCATATTTATTTCATTACTATTTTGCAACCGGTGAGTAAACAAGTGAAATAGGTTTTTTAAGAATATTATTGCAGTGACCATTACGTTGGTAAAAAGTTTGAATTTTAAAAGAAAAATTATTGTAGTTACAGTGATCGGATTTTGACAAAAAAAATTGTGAGTATCGATATAGTTCTAAATTACAGTGTTATGAAAAAAAAATTATAAAAATTTGATGTGGTTTGATGTGGCGGCTCATTTATGTTTGTATAATATATTCGACATTGACACACAAAGTTATATTTTTTTAATTTTTTTACGTATCAAAATTATGGTATTATCTTCCAAATTATAGATTTTTATATTTGATTTTTTTGTAGCAATGTCATATTCTCGAAAATTAACGGATTAACGAAATTAAACAACAAAATGCATCTACCAAGTTTTGTGGCAATGAAGAGTCCAGGTAGATGTAAGGCACAGGGTTGCGGAAAAAGCAGTTTTATTATATGCAAAAAATGTAACGTTTACCTATGTGTAAAACGAAGTAACAACTGTTTTGAAAATTTTCACAATAAATGTTAACAATATCAATTACTATCAAACTTGTATTTTCTTTCATCTACATACAACCTTTGAGTGGCAGTGTCGAATATATTATACATAGTCTACCTGCCAGGTGAGAAATCTCAGGTGAAAAAAAATATTTTTTTTGTCTTTAGCACCAACATATTAGCTTATATACCAATTTTCAGATTTTTAGCTCGTTATAAATTATTTTTTACACGGAGAGGGTTAAAGATCTTCTAAAGTTTAAGTTCAACAAGTTAACTATTCTCTATTCTTTCGACAATGATTAGATGAAAATTTTCAGTAAAATGTTTGGAATCGGATTTAGGGGTATGTATGATGCATTTATGAGAATTTGTTTACTTACGCGAAGGATTGGAGCCAGATATTGGGAGTTATGCCATGTGGATGTATATTAATTCATGTTATTATCGATTTTATTTTTGATGGGGTATAGATATGCTGAAATAAATCATTCAGGTCATGAAAAGTCTTGTTACATTTAATTAAAGAAATTTGGGATGATGAAAATGATAGTGTGAGTGAGATCTTTGAAAGAAATAGATGAGTAATGCAGCGAGATAAGTGTTAACTAACATGTCGGGAGGAGAGTGGCACAGCTTATTAAATGGAGATATTTTTGTTTTCTAGAATTTACTAAAATTATCGATATGAAATTTTTATGATTTTACTTTTGATTTATTTGATACATTGGGGATTGATTAGCTGGGAGGACGTCCGGAATTTGTAGATGCTTGCATTGATGAGGTACGGAGCGTCTTGCTGGATGATCGTTCCTGGTGGAGGAACAAAGTGTACGTTATGGGAAACACCAACTAATTCTCCAGCTTGGTAGCGGAATTTGCTAATTCAAATCTTAATTTGAAGGAAAAATTAAACTAGAAGGAGAATATCGAGAAACTTACTTTCAGATATAGCTGTGAAAAGGTTTCCTTTGCACCATGACCATGCTTTAATCGGAATTTGGAGACTTCAGACACTAAATTCTCATCTAAAATTTTTCTTCGATGGGTTTAGATGCCAACTGACGAGCAACGGCCACTATCGGATTGAATACGCTTGCTGGCACGAAATGCTACATCTGATTTACTCGTATAGGTTGAGATAATCTTTTAGATTCACCGAACACATTACAACTCGCGGATATCCCCACCGTAGTTTTTACCGAGAACTCTGACTAAATCTAGAATGACAAATAAACAGCAGTAGTTATTTCATGATTAACTTAACGGTACTTCACATCACTGATAAATTCCATTATCGAAATTTGCGATTTTATTTAGCATACAGTAACAGCAGGATACTTATCACATTTCCGTTATTCGAAATTGACAGTTGCTCGGGAATAACGACAAATCCGTAAATAAATTTTTAAGAAAAGGCGGTATCTAATTAAATATTCTACATTAAGTAAAATCCATTTATCCAATACCCGCTGACAAATAATTTTGGTTAATGACCCCATGGTCAGCATAGATTTTATTTCTTCGATGAATTAGCCAAAGGAGAAAACGTCAATTACATTTTAATTTTTTTTTAAATTTAAATAAATAACGTGCAAATAAATCCTATATATGAATAAATTATCACGGTTCTCGAGTAAAATCTACAACCCAAATAATCAAATTTTGGTAAAGAGATGATCGAATTTCAGTGTTTCACGATCGGGACCCTACCATACCTCTTCCAAGATAAAACACGGACGATGTAACCACTTTGCGTTCATGAATTAGGTCGTACTGTATAAGGTGTGATAAATGCGAGGATTTGATCTGCGATAGAGATGTTTTCGGGGGGGGGAGGGGGTGAATTTGAGTGGAACCCGATGATTAAGACGGGCATTTTGATTTGGTTTTATATATATTTTCAGCACATTTTACTACGACGAATGACAGAACCAAGCCTTCCTCCAACCGGCCCGAGACCGTGCTTCTCGAGCGTCGACAAAAATTTCCTATTGAAGCAATTGGCCGACTATATAGGGTCGTAGAAGCGTAAGATCGATACTCTGGAGGGAACATGGTTCACTCCTGCCAGCATGAAGGAGGCTCAAATGAAAATTCTTCGGCTCGAACATTGCCGCGACAGTTTATTGCAAGAGAGTCTGAGCCAGAGACTCACCATCAAGGCACAATCGGCTGCCCTTCATCGTATATACTCGGATGCCGAATTGAAAGCACGGGTAGCTGAATACCCAATCGTGGACAAAGGAAATCTTTTCCCCATTCACCATGATTCGACTCTCTCGAAGCCAGCCCAACCTTCTTGTTGCGGTGTTCATGGCCCAACTCTTGTGCCTTTAATTCTCACCGACATCGCCAAGGCCAACACGCCAGCAGCTATGCCGCCAGTCACCAGTTCGTCAAATTCCTCTACTTCACAGGCAGTCGCTTCACCAGTACCCGGTAAGCCGAAGAGGAAGAAGCGGCTAACACGGGTCGAAAAGACGAAGAAACGTCGAGAAGAGATCGCGGCCCTCGAGGCAACTTTATTTGCGGTCACTCAGGCGAAGGAAGTATCGCAACCAAAATCGTCGCACCCGTCAAAGTCGTGCCTGTCTCTGTCTCTCAGCCACCTTTCGACCCTGCGTTGGAGTGTGACATCGATGCGATGTTGGCAGAGGGGGAGAAATCTTCCAACCCGAATATCTCGTCGTAAGGCCCCCTGGGAAGACAATGTCTACCATCCGTGTGAACATTTCTAAATTGTGTATGATTTAATATAACTTCCATGTTGATTGTTATGTTTTCTCGATTGGTATGTGATGTCGGTAGTGTAAACTTGATCGTAATGCAATCAAATAAGTAACTTTGCTTTGTTGTTTGTTGGGACGTTGATTTGTGAATGTAAGTATTTCGACGCAACGGAGTAGGCAGATTGGAAGACCTCACTTGGACCAGAGGCTGATTTTTGAATGATGTAAGTCCTTCTAAGGCATTCCGAACCTGAACCGCGAACGCCGTGAGGAGTAGTTTTGGCAACGAAGCTCACCTGCTCACAGGTTCCAACCTCGGTGTACATCACCAACATGACTTGCCGTCATGGGTACACAGGATGGAATATTTTTCTAACAAATCATTTGGGCATCTGGGATGAATAAATCACAATGGTAACCCCTAGTCATACCAGTCGACAAAAGGCCCGGCCCAGGTGCCCAACAATAATAATAATAATAATAATAATAATAATAATAATAATAATAATAATAATAATAATAATAATAATAATAATAATAATAATAATAATAATAATAATAATAATAATAATAATAATAATAATAATAATAATAATAATAATAATAATTATAATAATAATATTGATAATAGTTATAATAATAATTGTAATGTATTGTAATTCCTTATTTTTTTTGTTTGTTAGTTGTATGGTCCGAATGTAAATAACAATTCTGCACGTTGCACGTGGAGAAGGTTTTTTATACTTTTTTTTTAAAAAAAAATAAACTATATAGCGATAATTTAATTCATAGTAAATTATCGCTATAGAAAATGGATTACTAAATAAAAAAATCAATAACTTGAATTAAAAATTTTTTGAATAACTTGTATATTTCTAATTCAAATAACCAGAATATTCTATCGTCTACTATATTCCAAATAATAACCAGAATATTCCATCGTCAACTATATCCAAATAATAAACAGAATATTCAATCGTCAACTATACCCAAATAATAAACAGAATATTAAGTTGTCAACTATATCCAAATAATAAACAGAATAAGTGTTGCTATTCAAAGAAAAAGAAAAAATTAATTTATTAATTAATTTTATTTAATAAAAGTTGTTATTGTTTGTATCTGTTATCGTTGATTAATTATTCATTTTATTGGAGTTTCATAAGCACGCAGATACACACGCACCCCGATTGTCCCGCCACAATTTTTAACGGAGACTCTTTCGGGTTCATCAAATTTCCTAACAGACACACGCACTCATCAACAAATATATAATACACAAAATAAATATAATACACACAAGTATAATAGGAATCCCCTAACAATAATATTAATAATAATAACCTTGTTGAGCGTGACCAGTACCCTTGCTAGCAATACCCGTATGGGGACAAAATATCTTGTCGGATAAACTCGGACTATATATAATAATAATAATCCTGGTGTTTCAAAGACTTTTATTTTCAAATTATAACATCCCTTGGCGGGAACTCTCGAATTTCAAATAAAAAAAACAATTGATCTTAACCTTAAAAGATTTGACCTTGACCTACATATCTTACCTTGAAAAGAATTTTAAAAATTTCCGCCTGAGGGAGGGGAGGGGAGGGGGAGGGGGTATGTGATCCAGCGGAGTCGTGATCTAGCGGTGCCATATCTATCTACTTCGAACAATTGCGGGATAATGACTCGTTTATGATTTATGACATTTATTGCACCATCTATAGTTATTTTATTTTTTATTTAATGATTCATTGTGATATTTATTGCTTATGACATTTATTGTACAATTTATTAGTATTTTATTTATTTCCTGGGTTTTGTAAATAATTGGGATTTTATTAATAGTACATAATCTATTTATTAATTGTATTTGTTGTTTACAAAAAAACTTAATTATATAAATTGGGGAATGATGTAAATTAATTAAGAAAAGAAAAAAATTAATTAATATTTTTGTTAATAAGCATAATTTTGTCAATTTTGTTGGAAAATGTTGTATTGTTGTATTGCTCATAGTGATTTCCGAAGTTGACTACCCGAATCACAACTCGTCGTATTGATTATTTCCATAGTTTGCCATAAATATTTTATCGAGAAGAATTACCGACCATTCTAATTGAGATCATTTTGCCAAGGTTAGTGTAGTCAATATTCATGCATACTATTTGACTGAAAGATATTGTACGCGAAAATCGCTGGGCTCATTTACATCGTCTAGATATACGGAAACCTGGATCAATTAGACCTTTCGATGGGATCGGTAACATAAAATAATATATTAGTAATAATGCTAAGAAGAGGTGACAAGATTTACTCTGTGGATAGGACTCTGACCCCCATAGGTCTCTCATACTTGTGGACGGTCAATAATCTGCCCTGTTTATGGTCGATTGTCTGTCACTTCATTTTGAATTAAAATGTCTGATTTGACTTGACTACCTTTTATATCGGTGATGTGTGTTTCTTGTGCATAGATATTTCTACACCGTACACGTGCGCAGTCATTTTCAGGAAAATCTCTCTCCCTCTATGGCCTATGGTATATATTTATATTTGTATCCTTTCAAAATTGATATCTCGAACTATAAATTTATCTTATATTTTCTGTTTAGTGCCTATAATCAGGAATGCCTGTGGAATTGTCTTCGAGAGGTCATTGATTCCAAGGACTTCCTGCAAGTCAAGTACGACGATTTGATGGAACGTCAACGCAAGATGAAAGGAACCTGGTTCCGTACAGATCAAATGAAGAAAACCCAACAAAAGATCGAGAAGCCGAAACGGAAGGTTGATCTCCAGAATATTGAGCTCCGCAGGGTGAGCTTGGTCGATCGGTGCCTAACCGAGAAGCTGGCCAAGTACTCTCTCAAAGTGGATCTAGAAAGTGAATCTGTCCGGTGCGGAACTGTCTAGCACATGTGAGTCCGTAGACTCTCATGGACGTTGCTGATACCTATATTCCTCTACCACAATCTCCTCCACCAGAGCCAACCAATACGGCCTCCACTGACACTATCTCCGCGAGCCAACGAATGAAACCACCACGGAAGATAATACTGGCTCGACTACGAATTTTGTGTCGTCGAGAAATGCAAGCCATCTACCAGACTGCTAGGGAATTACTTCGGGAACATCCCATTAGACACTTGTAAATTGTTGTGACATTAAGTAGTTTGTAGCAATTTAGAACTCCGTGTTATTGTAACAATTCTCAATTTTGTTTTCATGTTCCAACCACAGGTTGCACATTACTAACTTCATTTATGGTAGGTGTGGTTTAGTCATTTCATGTTTTTCATTGGGGTTTGCGGTGACTAACCATTGAATATTAATAATAAGAGAACGAGTTTGCTTTACGTTGGTTACCAACGCTAGCGATGTAAGTCACCAACCACAACCCCGTAGTACTTGCCTTATATTGATATTATTTATGAGCTTATTCAATTTTATTCATACAATGATTTATTTGATATTGTGTTCAATTACTGTCTATGCTTTCGTACATGCTTATCTATGTTTATTGTCATAAGAGTATATTTTGTTTATTTTGTCAATTTTAATGTGTTGTGTATTTTGCTTTGTTTTATTTGAGGTTTAATCATAGATTTTGATTCGAATTGATGCGGTTTCCATGTTTTATATTTTCTATGCATTTTAAACAGGTTCTCAGATTTTCGGCTCCAGCCCAACAAAAGCTTACAAATGATCTTGTGTTACAATACCAAGGGAAATAGATAATCGTTCGTTTTTGTATGTTTTGGAATTTTTTCGTTTGCGTTTATTGATCATTATTATCACAATGGACCTGAATTTATGTAATTATATTGCCAAACAAACGCGATAATTTATTAATGGTTTATAGTCGAAGCAGAGATAAATATAGCAACCCACTAAAATGATCATGCTTGAAACCTGTTAAATTAAAATCATTTGGTATTTCGGGTTAAAGCCATGATAACATCATAATTTACAGTTTGAAACTCCCCACAATTATATCTTAGTAACTACAAAATGCTTTTCAAGTTTATTAAATAATTTACAAATGAAAATAGCTTATAAAAATGATAACTTTATTTAAAATTACAGGTTGAGTTAAAAAAAAATTTTTATAAGGAGTATTTTAAAAATTAATTTCAATTAGTTGAATTGTTGAATATTTGTTAAAACTTATTTTGTTAAAGTAATTACATAAATATTTTTAGCATGTTAAATTTAAATTAAATCATGATATAATTTCTGAATTGAAAACTGCTCAAGTCAAATTGATTAACTTTTGGCTAAATTATCGACTAATTCTTCTTGAAGCAATTTCCATTTGAATTTTTTTACATGGATTTTTCCAAAGAAATATGGCATTGTGAATGTAAGTGTTTTCAATTATTTATCATATATAAATGAAGAAAACATTTTCTCTTCAAATTTGTGGATTTGAATTCAATAATTTTAATAGTATACAAATTACAACAACAAGCACCGGCTCCTTTAATTGTGAAGTGCAACCGAAAGCTGGACAAAAGACCAATTCAATATGGCGAAGAATATTATGGGAAAATCGATCGAATTGAAGCTGATGAAATTTTATCGAAATATCGCAACGGTGCTTTTCTAATTCGAGATAGTCAAAGAAATCCTGGCGCATTCACATTGGTTATACGGTAAGGATACACGCCATAAAAATAATATTTAACATTATTAATTATANGATCGCCAAAATTCCTCGTTTAGTCTTATTTCAAAAAAAATTAGGAAAATGTGGAATTAAAAACCTATTGAAGACTTTCTTTCCATTGAAATTTTAAAAAGATGTTCTTAAGTAAATGTTCTCGCCAGTAATTTTTTTTTCATATATATTTCCTACTAGTGCTGCTTAATTTTATTATTATTATTATTTTCTACTGAAATATATTATACCTTAAATATTAGTGGTCTACAAAATGTTGATTTTATCATGAATGATTCTACCTATGTCGACAAAATACTTTTCTTTATTACATCCTAAACAGTGTTTTAAAAAAGTGATTTTTAGTGATTTTATTCAAGAAAAATAATAAAATTAAGCTCTATTTTATACTGCGCGCGATTTGCTTTTCCCGAAAAATGAGTAATTCTAGACATTAACATGATTTTTTTCAATTTTGGATCAGACTAAATTTTGAAATATAATTTGACGAAATGCACAGTACACAGTACAAATGCAAGAACTGAATGTTAACTAATAGAATTTTGTGAAATAGAAGTAGTAGGAAACATTGTATCTGTTACAAATAGAATCTATTTGATTTTCAAGCTCAGTTGATGGGACAGTGGTTATTATTTGGATATAACAAATATTTACAAAAATCTGAGATTGATGCAAAAATAAATGTTAAATTTTTGGGACATGAATAAGGAATTGATAGCTGAGAAAATATGACAGGAATGGAAGTTTGTAAAAGTCCAGAAAAAAACGTATATCATGCTTCTCACAAATATTGTGAATGACTTAAACATTTCTAGAGAGGTTCACCATACAATAAGAATTATAAAATCATAAACGAAGAGTCGCCGTACCAACGATTTCTTTACTTTCAGAAACTATGACTTCGAATTATCCAAGTATATTGGGTTTTTCAAAGAAATTTCAACTAATTTTCAATAAGTATATAGAAATGTCTATGAACTGGACAAAATCACTGCATTGATAAGCACATAATTTAATTAAAAAATGTTTATTATTTGCTTATATATAATATAAAAATATTCTTCTATTCTCGAGAAATTAACTGAATCACTACAAATCATAGGTGCTCACTAACATATTGGGCTAACATGTGAACTTCATAGAGAAGTCTGATGAAAATTTTGAAGAAATTAAAAAAATTCTGAAAAGATTCAAAATGGATGAATAAATAAAAAAGAAGTATCTAAACGATGTTTCTTTTATGAAATTATTCTGGAATTACATATGAGGTTTATTGTCGGCAAAAAATATTTATCTCATACTTAGATTCTTTAATTCATTATTAAAATCAAGATTTCTTATGGATAACAAAATAGTGTTTTCACTATTTCAGTTTCATTCCAAGAATATTCTTAAATTATTTAAAAAACAATTCAAAACAAAGTTAAGATACTATACGAAAATGCAATTTTAAATATTTAGAAGTAGAGAAGACAACGTTTTATGAAAATTGTAAAAAATTTCTGTAAACATAACCAGATGTTTCGAAGCAATACGGCTATATCCTTTTGATTAATTCGGTAACAACTATTGGTATGATATTGCCTGTTACAATTTATAACACTGAAAAAAGTTTCAACGCCTTGAAATATATGAAGACATGTTAATGTTTCACTATTTCAGAAATGTGATTATCATGTTTGTGTATGAGTAGTGTACACAGGAGGAAACGGTAAAGTTGAAAACACCATAAACGGATTTGGGTAATACAAAATACGATTATTGAAATTATTACCTATATTACATAAGCTGGTTCAGTGAGTTTCTTTAAATTTGCGATTTTAAGTTCTTTTGTTACACAAACACTTTGTTTACATATACATGAATATCACTTATTAAAAATCTTTAGTGATGCAATCTAAACGGTATTCGGACACCTAGGATGTTTACTTTTAAGCGGTGGGTTGTATATATAAACAGTAAATATCAACTCTAAATGGAAAATGCGACCAGGCAAATAAAAATTTGCCCACAAGTTGAAAGACTTAGATAATTTCTTTACTTTGATCTAACTTTCTATACCACGTGGAGGCAAATTTCAAGCTTCCCATAGTTTATTCAATTTCTGGTTTTTGCAACCGCTTTATTGAAATCACAGAATCTTACCCAAAACCATTCGTCGTAGTTAAATATTGTAACTCGGCGGACTTATTAAGAGTTTCCAGCGTGTGTAGGAATGATGACAATATAACAATGATAATATTATCAATGTTGAATTATTACAATCTTTGCTGAGAATGCGTTTTCTGAACACATTAATAGCCTTCATATTTTACAATTATGTCAATTACTCGACATCATTAAGCTTGTTAGTGTTTGAATGGATATCTTGTAACAAATATTGTTCTCATTCATATCACTTTGGGCCGCATTGGTGCCAGTGAAAGGGCCCCAGATATTTGAGTGGACTGAAAATCAATGCTTATAAGCTCAAATTAGTGCAACTGAAATTTGTGTTTAAGGAAAATCAAACCTGTTGCCGTCGTTTTTTCTAATATGGCCTCCTATGCCATGATGGAATTCATTTAAATAATAAAATTCTATTGTTTCTATATTGATTTGCACAATTTCATTTTTTATTCAAATTTTCAGCATTTTAAAATTTTTGATCATATTTCATACACTAATTAGTTTCCTATGCATTCATTATCACTGATCCATGACATCCGTTTAACAATGCTTTTTGGACATTGTAATTATGTTGCAATATGAACTGACACAATATCATGCATTTATCAATGCGGGAGTAATGATTCCATGAAACAATTAAGTAAAGATACTGAGAAAATAAAAGTGCACTATGGTGAAAAATATGTTGCCCAATAATTTCTTTGTAAGCCCTCGAATCGCAATTGTCAATGACTATAAATTTGTAGATAAATTTCTTAAAAATATTTTCTGTCGAATTTTTAGTTATGACGAACTGTTTGGTAAATCATTGGAATTGCTCACAATTTTTATTTTAAAGATTTCCTGATCATTCTGTCGAATGTTGACCAATCACGCCGCAATCGGTGAATTTTTATTCATCTTGTTGAAATTTCAACATAAAGTGCATTAATTTCTTGAATATGTTTACATTGATAAAATTCAAGGATTTTTCAGAATTGTAATCGTAGAATTTATTCCCTGTGCGATAGAATAGTGTGCCATTTAAATTTATTATTTTTATTATTATTTTAATCAGCTGATAATAATATTAAATTCTTTCTGTCTATGCCCAATCATTTGTAATTTAGATTTGTATGATCGAATTTTTGATATTTCAAATTCTTTTAAAATTTATATTTCATAATTCATATTTTGTATTCTTTCCATCGCCAATCAAATATTGAAACTTCTGGTATTTTATTTTGGAATTTTGGAATTAATTTTAAAACTTATATAGAATTATTTTCGTTTTCAATACTCTGCTGTAAATCTAATTAAAAAAAATCTTTTTCTCATTATTAATTCTCAAATCAAATCTTTACTCTTTGCACTCGCAGGTTATTTACATTGACAAACTGACAATTTAAAATTATTTAAGATAAAAATTAAATTACACAGAATTTATTAAAAAGGAGAGCTTGAAGACTATAAATCAGTAATATATCGATGTTTTTTGATACTCACGAATTTTCGGCACTGCCTTTTTCAAGTGAAAAAGTACACAGATTTATATAGAGACAACTAGAAGATTGAGAAGGATAGAGATTGAGAGGATATATTCTTCAAGACCTTTTATGAGCTTCATTCCGTAAACTTTTGGTTTCAAATGACATCTATTCACAGATTTTCTTTGATTTTGATAAGACAAAACTTGAATATCGCTGATTCTAAAAATTTCTACTACAGCAACAAAATTTAGAGGCAACTTGATATCGTTTAAACACTTTACGTCCATATGATCTTTATTTATGGTCTCAGTTACCTTTCTGACATTTATATTTGACACTCATATAGAACTAACAAAAATTTTATCCAAAAAAATTAAAGAATTAATTACAAAATTAGTTTTTTAAGTACTTTAATTACCGAGCAAAATTCACAAAATCCATCAAAAGACTTAACTGTCATATCAAATACTGCTTAAACAGAAACTATTTTTCATATTTAAAATTACAATATAATTAGTTTTCAATATTTTTACAAATAATTTACCAAAATACTTGAATAAAAATTTTAAGCTCTTTTCACACCAATACTATTTATAGGTGGTCACCGTTAATCCTAATGAACCCCGTGTGTTGCCATCATTTTGATTATAATAACAAATATATTGCGAAATATAATGGCACATTAGTAACTGGAAGAACATAAATATTGCAGGCAGGTACAATAAAGGAAACAAAGTTTTGTCGAGGTTTTGGTCATTCAAATTTTAGCTATATTCAGTATAGGAGGGTAGAATCATCAAATAATACCATTGTTCGGGAGAGAAATACCAAAGAATACTTTCATTCCTATAACAATAGTATTAAGAATATCGTATTTTCCTACACAGCCATATCACATTATCAGGATTACAGTTTTCCAAAGTTTGTACATTGCTATATAAGATAGTTAAATATAAAAAGTATCTTTGGTAATTTTAGGTCTATTTGATACCAAATTCATGATATCCAAATTTATATAATTATTTGACGTTGTTTATCGGATTTTGGTCTTTTCAAGCGCACTTTTCAATCCAATAACAATACAACAGTGTGGTGTTACAAAAACTATTCAATAGCTATTCCCATAGTTGTTTTATGATTTTATTTTATTCAGTTTCGACCGCTCATGTAAAAACTATCTGCTTTACTACAATCTGGAAACAAAGCAGCACTTTGTCGGTTCGAAATATTTTGACAGCATTCTTGACCTTGTGCAAGATGGACTCATCCATATGTATATTGAATCTCGAGGAGCAGAAATTCTGAGAAAGATTGCCGAAGCACAAGTATATGAAGCCACACCATTTTACCAGGTAATGATTTTGTCTGATTATTTTTCTCTATTGGATTTTACTACTGATCTTATGACATGACGCACCATTGACAACTATAGCAGTCAGTAGAGCAAGCTGAATATTGTATTTTATGATGCTGATGGTGCTGGTGCTACTGGATTAGTCATCAATTCTCTGTAAGGCACTGTCAAAACTAAGAAAAATAGTCTGACATTAAGCATGTTTGTACCTGTATTTACAAGGCACCACGAAATAGCGGATTTCGCTCAGCGGTCGTGAATAATACAGTGTGAAAGGGTAACCCGAAAAAATGTTGAATTATCGGGCGAAAACATGTGCATAAACATGAAATCTGTTCTAGTAATTGTGATGATGAATATTTGTACTTGTGCCAGTTGATGCTACTAGTGGTATTTTGTGTTTAGACTTGTACTTATACATCCTTGTTTCCCTCACCAATCCCAGGCAGATTTTTAACATTCTCTGTTTTATTCAGCATTATTCTATATAATTGTCCATATATGATGTTGATTTTTTATGTGCAAATTGTCGATTCACCGGATACATTTAATTTGAAACCAAACAGCAGGGAAATTATTTACATATCATAATTTCAAGTAGGAAATTAAACTAATTTTAATTACAACCGAATATGTTGATATGTAATTTAATAATTTCTTTACTACAATAAAAATAAGAATTTTTGAAAAATAACTATTCAAAATGATGAGAAATCTCTCAAATTTATAATCAGATAACAAAGTTATTCAAATTTTATTCTGAGAATTTAAAAACAAAATGAAAAATCAACAAGAAACCTGGATATATGAAAGATCATTCAGATAGTTATTTCGCTACAAATATTTTTCTATCTGGTTTACACATTTTTAAGAAATAGACCTTAATTTTCACTTTTCTAATACCCATCCACATATTAATTTATTCACAAAAAGTCTTTGTCATTCCGAAGAAAAAAGAAAAACACTAGAAAACTTTCCCTAATAAAAATTTATTTTTAATTAATATTTAGCCATCTAAATTTTTACTAAATAGAAAATTTTGTGTTAATTTTATGCCGCTTTTTAAAAATACTGCACCATTAAAAATCAAATTTAAGTTTAATTGACTGCAATTGAACTTAATTAAAGGAAAAGAAATCATGATTTTATTCTTAAAATAAATTTTTATAATTATCCAATGAATTTTATTGAATTTTCATTAAAATAGTTTTATACGTTCAACTAACCTCACCCCACCCATATGCGAAATTCTGAGTGAACCATAGTTTCAATGAGATTTTTATTTATTACCCATTTTCGAGTTCCACTATGACATTATTGAAATGAAAAAGCATTCCAAATTGATCATGAAATACTATAACCCGTAAAATTTTCAGGAAATCTAATTGAAATATCCTATAGATATCAGGGAAACAAGTGAGCAATATCACCCAGTGCACCTAGTTTGAATAAAAGTGGTTTTATAGCTAATAATATTTTGTTTTTGCAATAGAAAAAATACTTGAAATATGGCGTGAAAATTTAAATAAATTTATATTTTTTAAAAATTTATGAATCATTGTTTTTATTTTATTTATCCGTGTAAACAAATTAAAACATTAAATTGTTATTCACTAATTATCAATTCGAAATTGTTTTGAAATAAAAAAAATCAATAACACTAATATTTATGTTATTTTGTTATTGTTATTATTAAAATCTGTAAGACATTATTGATGACTGTGAAAAACTGAAGCTACATGTTAATCAAAACCGTAATTAATAAATCAATTTAACCAGTAATTAGTAATTATTTCTTACCCTCAAACAATCACTGTTTATGTTGGTTAAAAATTTTTGCTATTAATTTTCTTGATGGAAAGCATTTAGTTTATTTTAGTCTCGATATCGAGTCAATATTGATTTATTACGGTGCTAAATTTTAAATTGGTATCGATTTTCCATTTTGACAGTGATTTTCTTTTCAAATTTAATATTGATTTCTCTAACCATTAATAAATAAAATAGAGTGCGAGTATCAAGTGTTATTTGTTTGTTGCCTCCCCCACTCACGCGATATTTTCATTTTTTGCTGAAATTGTTTTATATAGATATATGCTTCATTCTGTTTTAACACGATTCAACAAAAACATTACGTTATTTTTTATGCGATTTGATTTCATTTAACGTGATTCAAAGAATTGCAAAAAATTGAGCAATCATGATCCTATTAAGGAAAGAGATAGGAAATTTCAATTTGACGTGCTATTAATAATGGTTAACTATTGAGAATTACATAACAGTCTTATAAAAATAGGAACACAACCATTGATAATGGAATTTTTTACTTAACTACTGAAAATTTTACTTGAGAATGAAAATGTACTGGAAAATATTTCTAGTGACGTTGAAATCTTACATAAACGCATGCGCATTTAATCAGGCAGTGATAGCACTTGAAAAATATAATTTATATTTTACCATTTTTGTTTCACTAAAAATATTTTTTTTTGTTTTGTTAAATTAGTATTTTTAATTGTTTTATTTTCCTTATATAAATATGCCTATATCTAATAGGCCTTTAAATAAAAATTGTGTAAATCATGTAAAAGCATTAAGTTTTTATTCTCTAATCACATTATTTTAGTTTATTTTACAAATGTAGAACCAAACTTCTATTTCTATATGGGAACTGTTTCTTTTTTGGCGCTATTTTTTCACGCAAGTTTTCGAGGAACGTATCTATCGAGTAAAACAGAATTAGGTGTATAAATATTTATTGATTGGATTTGAATGTTACTGTTTACAAAACAATTTGTTAATATTATTTATCCAATTGGGCTAAGGATAAACACTTGTCTTATTTGTGTGACTATTATAATATTTATTCAATAACCATATGAATGTTTATGATGGAAAGTTTGGTTGATGTTAAATATAGAAATTGTTGTTTATTCCAAAATTATTTATGTATAGTTCATTAATTCGGTTCTATTCTCGGATTCCATTGCTAGGCCCAATTGAGTTTTCATATATTATCTATCATTTTCTTATCAGTTCATACTTTCAAATATCACATTTTTCGAATCACACGGCAAATTCTATTTATTTCTTTGATTTTCATTAGTTTTTCTTAAACTTTTTCAATTTAAAATTATTCTATGCTGTCTTCATCATATTGAAATATTTCTGTTATTTTCTTGCTTTCTGATATATTAATAAAACGACTTGGGAACTGAGAGGTCTGATCAATGTCAAATATTTGTGATAACCACAAGATCGGTTTGATCCGACAATGGCAATTATTTACATACTTTTGATAATTTTATCCTGTATGATTTTTGTTGATAATCTTGTATTTCCTATGATTTATTTTAGTCGAATTTAAATTAATTATTTGTTTTTTATTAACATTTCGAAATAAATTAAAAAAATTTATGTCAACTTGGTTGTCCTGGTACTTCCGTAAGTAGGATACTATGAGGTTACTGAACCAAAGGCCTCTATGTATTACATAATTCTCGGGTCAGTAATAGTGACGTAACCATTTATATTATTATGCAATGACCTTGACTTTACATAGCACATGTGATAATGTAATTTTGTTTTAATGAAGTGGTCACCATTTTTTATTTTTATTAATAAAGTGATTATTATTACTTATATTATTTAGGAGATTGACAAGGACTATCTTATAGTCGAAAGTTTTTTCATTAAATACATTATTCGCAGCAAAGGTTTAAATTGTTACTTTATTATTTTAAATAATAGATGCTGCTACCAAGAAATCATCACTTTATTATTTATTAATATTATGATTATGATGAATCAACAAATAGTTTGGATAAAAATTATTACAAGCTGCTCAATAATAGTCCTACAGCCTGACTGTAAAAATTTTTAAAAACAGAATGAACTTAAGATTGTGTAATAACCAACAGAAAAGGATTACATACGCTTCAATGCCAAGTTTCCAAAAATGTATAAAAATTGAGGATGATTTAATTGCAGCGATACTGAATAAAGGATCAGTATGTATACACAAACCAAGTTACATTGGTCAAACAGTTTTGATTTATTTAAACTGCATCAATATGTGGAATTAACTTAATATGGAAGTCAAATTGATGAGGGTGACACAGATTCCTTCTTAGAAATTAGAAATAGTAATCTTGAAACTCTTTCACCTGTAATGATCAATGATAATTTTTTGGATACATCTAACTATGATTTAACTCACCCTTTGTACAGCAAAACATTAGACGTTGTGATCGGAAAATTTGGTTATAAAGTGGATATTTCTGCGACCAAAATGTTATAGTTTACTAGGTAATACGAATACGACAAAAGCAAAAGGTGTAACATTGAAAGACACAGAATTAAACATAAGTCCTTATCCGTATTGGTACTGTGGATTGGAAGTACCTAGGGTGTCTCAAATTAGAAGTTACCAGCAACCACCAGTTGTATAGTTTCCAAACTTCTAAAGCCGTGCTTACAAATAATGATAATAAAAAGGTTAGGGTTGGAATGTATGAAAATCTGACATTAGGTCATTTTATGATAACTCATCAAACTGCCCCTAAAATCATAGACTAACTTGTGATTTTTATTGTTATTGTCATATTTAATAAGTGTATGCTGATACATTTGTAATATTATTATTGTTATAATTTTAAATTATAATTTTGATATATAAACTGACTAGCCATTATGTATATGTTATGAATATTAAAAATATATAAAACAAAATAATAATAGAAATAATAATACTGTTAATAATAATAAAATGGAAAATAAACAATTAATATAAACAAAATGAATTTAAATAAAACTATATAATTAAAAAGTAATCATAAATTAAGAAAAAAGAATTAAAAAAAGTAATTAATTAATTAAATTAACATAATTAAAAATCCATCGATTACTATTATTAGTAAGTAATAAGGGGGTACCAAAAAGTGACCCAGGTATGATACTATTATCTACTTCAGTAATTTCAGTGAATCCTTTTCTTATATACCATCGCACTATAGGAATGAATTCGCCAAAGCAGTCACTTTCGTTACAGTTCTAATTGACATCTGACATTATTTTATTTAAGGAGCAATAATCCCATCACAATATTTAGCAAATCGGTTCACATTGGCGCTAACGTTAACCAAATTAAGCAGTTGATCTTGGATGAATCAGAATACTTTGTCGATGTCATGCTGACATTTGGTAAACATATTGTTGAAGATTTGGTTTATTTTGTAGAAACTTCAGAAAATATTTTTAAATAAAAAAATTATTATATGGTACTACTAAGGAATAATGATTAATTTTATTATTAAACTAGCAGTAACCATTAAACAAGCAGCAGATAATCCCTGATCATGTTTTGCCTTAGAGATATTTGTATGCGTTTCAGAAAACACTTAAACTATTGTTAACAGCTACTTTCTCATTTGTCAAAACAACTGGTTTAGAATTAAACACTTTTCTACTTGTGAGGTTGGAAAGCTTTTCAGATACTACCCTATATGCATAATTTATGGAAAATTTTATCCTTTCGATTGAAATAAAATTCAACAGAAAAATTACGCTGTGGTAATCATAAAAACAAAGTCAGTCTTAATTTTTATACTCCAGTATATGAGCTAAAAATTATTTTCTCGGATAATATATTTACTACCAAAAACAGAAATTTCGACTATTAATATTGATATGATGAAAATTGTATGGTATGAAAAAGCCTTGTAAAAAATTCGGAATTGAAAGCTATAAATATCTTCGAAATTGAAGACATTTGTTTTTTCAGATTTATTAGCGCATTAACCAGTAGAAGTTTGACTTTATCTTTCCCTTTGCATTCTATATTTTTTGGGTTTCGAAATATTTCTCATTTATATATATATATATATATATCGTAACTATGAAATTAAGTTAATCAGTGAAAGGAATGGTATATTTAAAATATAATTTATGAATATATTATATGTATATAAAATATGTAGATACTTCGCAACAAAAGGCTAATATTATCATTTACTTGTTGCTGCTACCAGGAAATCATCAATTTATATAATAATAATAATAATAATAATAATAATAATAATAATAATAATAATAATAATTATTATTATTATTATTATTATTATTATTATTATCATTATTATTATTATTATTATAGGAAATTATAATTAAAAACGCAATTGCATTTTATAGTCAGTTATTTCTCTAATAAATATTCTACTGGATGTACATGGGATAGAGTATGTTATTAATGTATCAAACTGAAGTCTTTTTAAATCTGATGCGATTGTAAATAATCCACAAGAAATCGTAGTCAAATAAATTTTAGAATTTTGTTCCCAGTAAAAAAGTGAAAAAAATTTCATCCAGATAAATTTTTTTTCGGCCTTGTGCCGGGATTATCGATTTTCCGAACTGTTTGAATCTATGAAATTTACTTTATTAATATATTAATATTAAAATAATGATTATAATTACCACACGAACAATTTTATAAATTTATATAAACACTCCAAAAAAAGAAATATATTACATATTATTTATAGCGGGGTCAAAATTATTTATAAATAATGAATTTCACATAAATTTGACGATTCTATTTGTGATGGTTATTTTATTTCAAGTCTAGATTCTATACGATTCAACACGAGAAACTGCAGCACGAACAATCGAAAAACTATCAACGAATTGATCCATCCGACTTATACAATCAAACTTGTGTGAAAAATAAGCACCTTATCAACAGGATACCGCAGAATATTGAGGATTTTAACGGTAGCTGTGATAGTGGGATTTTCAACTCTCTGCGATCTGACGAATGTATTCTTGAGAAAGGCGACTCGAGCAATGAACCGTCCCCACAAATGTCAACTAAAGTAAATTATGTGTATAACTGTTAGAATCCCTGTTTAATTCTCTCATTTTCCTTTATTAACCAATTGAAATCTATATGCGGTTTGGTTTTTCACCCAACAATCACAATGATTCACTCAACAAACAGCGTTTTGTTGACTTAGGTCTTTGTTGCTTTCCCTGGTTCTATTTCTATCAAATAGTTTCTAACTTATTCATTTTTCTGAATTTGACAATTTTCAATGGAGCCATTGTTGGACAGGTCCATTTCTAAGTGGATTTTCAAGTGGTTGTTTCTCACGTATTATAATCCAGAAGGAATTTCCTGTCACAACAAATTCTTTTTTTTCATCTCTTTGCTAATCGTTGAAATCAGTTATAAAATGCGATTCATTAGATAAAAATCTTATTAATAAGTAATCATTTCATTTGCTGTTTAGAGTTGGGGAAATAAACATTCAGTCTCAAAATTTCCTATAATAACTTAACAATTTTTAGTAATCATTTCCTATTAATAAAGACTTCTCAACCTTCATTTGTCATCGTATTGAAGATAGTAGAATAATGAATATTACCGAATGCATACTTACAGCTTTTATCTTTTTTTAGGGAAATTTATTCACAAGAAAAATTTCCACAATATATTTGAGTTAATAAGAAGTGGAAATAATAAAAAATCATGGGATAAGAAATGTATTATTTCTAAGAAAACGATCTAAAATATTTCAATGTCAATTATTATATGATTAAAAATGCTGTAAAGAGGAGATTTATATTATTATTTAATTATTAATTATGAAAAATTTTAAAATACCAAAATCTTTTATTTTTATCTGATTTTCTTTTTTTAGATATTTCATTTATTTTTATTCTGAAAAATGATTAAAAACTAATTTTATACAGCACAAATTTTTGTCTTTGATAATACTTCAATTGAAATTTTGTTTATCTCTAAATATATTCCGAACCCTCAAATTACGTTTTGCTGCTAACTTTTTTGACGGAATTTCCCATTAAATTAGAATAATCAAATTGGGATTATTGGTAGCTTGGAGATCTAGAAGTGATATAATAGCACAAAGCAGACTGAGCTGAAAAGTAAGTAAGTTTACATAAGGTTTAGTATTAAGAGTCGGCTCAGATTTCTCGTACTGCAACTCAAAAGAGGAAAAGATTGGTAATCGTGAGAATTGTGAAATATTTTGAATAAAGGAAATCTTTATCAAGTGGATATGTAATTCTGAATAGTTTTATTAATGGTGAAGAGAAAATTTGTTTTTATGGCGATGAGAATGAAATTGTTAATTGAAATATGAAATATTTTAGAGATTATATACCCGATATATTTGCTAACTGTGATCACGAATTTGATAGAATTGAATTTGAAAAACGAAATTTTATACTAAATGACTTTTAAATGTGAATGGATCCTCAAAATAACCCAAGTTGTATTCTTATTTTCTGAGAGATGCTTGAATACGACTAGAGTGGAATGGTGAATACAAATAAAGTCAATCGCAAGAACCTCGATTATGAGAAATGCGAGCATGAAAGCCGCCTAAGAAGTGTTGAATAAAGAATGACGAATTTAACTGACGAGTATTCAGAAAAAGAAAAAGAATAAAATTCCAAATTCAGCCTTAGAAGATTTGAAAACTAGAAAGCAAATGACCTTTTGGTGAAGTTAATGTTTAATTAGAATTGATTGATTTAGTGCGAATATTAATAGATGCCCAAATATTAATTAATCAACAGTGCTTGTGCTAATTAAGCACATGATCCGTTATTTTCACAATTTGATATCTAATTAAGCTTATTTTATTCATTCTGTTCGTTTTATTTTAAATTGACCATATTATGCAAATGAAATGGCTCTTGTTGTATTCTAATGATACCCTAATGCGACATTTTTGCATGGCTAACAGAGCAATAATCTACGAGGTCCAGGCTTCCTAGTTGCGAAGGCTCGATATGATATAGCTTGGTGAATTGCAAGTTATATTTAAAGCCGCGTTTCATAATGTTCATACCACATTATAAATAATAAATATCTCTCAGCATTAATAAAAGTTTCAAGTGCACAGTATGTGAAACCTGATATTGATAAAAGTGTTATGGAAAAGTTTACAGGTATTTGGAATGAGTGATGAAAAAATTAATTTTCTTAATTTAATTTCCTTGTAATAATATTGGTCCGGGGGAAACCTTTCTGAAGGTCCAATGAATTTTATATACCTACTGTGGACGATTATGAAAAGTTTCTATTGAGTTTTTGCCTATTTATTTGCTAATTTTTGCACTTCATATTCAATAATATCTTATGTTGATTTCTTTTGGATTATTTTCCATTGTTTTCATTATTTTTCCAATATCTCTAAAGGTGGGCGCATGATTAAATGATAACGGTTTCAAGGATAACATTTTTTGCACTGTACCTAGTACTGGACCCTCCAAACGTTTTCTTTTCAATTTCATGGAGAATCTCTTAATTAAATCATCGAGAGATGTTGAATGTTCATAATAATTTTGGATTATCTCACATTTCTCCCATCATGCTTTACCTGCCTCAGTAACTAAAATATTTATTTCTGATTTTGTTGGCTTTGAGAATATTTTCCTATTTCGCTCACTGAAAAGGTAATTTTTAAATGATATCTGAATCATTTCCAGACCATCTATGATAATTCCGAAGACCCTCCAGTAGCTCCTCCAAGAAGAAAATCGTTGTATTATTCTCTCCGTCAAAAGAATAACCAAAGACCATCGTTAATACTCGAATCACCTTCATCGAATAATTCAACGCTTTCATCTCAAATGACCACCGGTTCCCATTATGAGCAGATATTCGATTGCCGGAACAATCTGTTGGATGATTCCATGTCTATCAGTGTCTTTGATTCTACCGAGTTGCCTAACAATAACAAAGACCTATCACAGACCAGTCCAGGTTCTGATAGGAAATCATCAAATCGTTCTGGTTTGTCACGAATTCTGTCTCAGCGAACTCCAGTAATAGAACAACAGAACAGTTTCAAACAATTGGAGAAATCTCACAACTTTAAACAGCACACATTTGTCGGACCGCAATGGTGTGATTTCTGTGCCCATTTCATGTGGGGACTCGTAGCTCAGGGAGTTCAGTGTTTTGACTGTGGATTTCAAGCGCACAAAAAATGCTCCGACAAAGTCGCGGCTGACTGTTTTCCGGTTATGAAACGAATGAAACGGGTATTCGGTATCGAACTGACCAGTCTTGCCAAAATGGAAAATCGGGCGATTCCTTTGGTATTCGACAAGCTAATTAGTGCATTAGAAAGTCGGGATCTTAATTCTCAGGGGCTCTATAGAATATCTGGAAACATAGATTTGATAGAGGAAGTCAGGATTGACTTAAATAAAGGTTATTATATGTTATTTATAATTTATGAACATAATTACCATGACAACCATTATTAGAGGATATTTTAATTAATACATTTAGCTTATGTGGTTACTAACTGAATTGTGTGTATAATTGTGTGAGTATGTGTGTATCAGAATAATTCTCAGCTAACAATTTAATTGTACTTTAAATTTGATTTCATGAGTCATCATTATGAGAAACAACCATCTCCTTGTTATTTTGTCGTTGATTGGCTAATTTGTTCGGTTGTGTATGTATTTATTTATGTTAGTGTGTATTTTTAACTTCTGAATTTCAAAAGTACATTTCTTGAGAAAAAATTTTCAATATCAAATTTCTAACCGTAAAATTGATCCTATTGGCACCTTCGAAACAGGATAGAATAGATATTACGTAACAATTTTTTATGTGCAACTAATTTCAAGCAGTGTTACCAGCGGTAACTTCAAAGTTACTCAATTACTTTATTGCTGTCACCCAGTCATTGTTGAATAATATTTATTGTTTCTCATTATGGAATGACCTGAATGACTGTTGTTTCTGACTCGCAGGGTTTTGTGTGGATAATAACTCTAACTGGGATATCACAATAATCGATACGACACAGGCTGCAGAAACACTCCTTAATTCAAGGCAGAATTGTTTTGATTGGTGAATAAGCTAGAAATTGAATGAGAATTTGATAAAGATTGGAATCTTCTCTTGAAATTAGTGGATTTCTTTGAAAGCGTTCAAACTTTTCAATTTATTTTGATAGGAAATATTTTCCATTCTGACAAAGCTCAGAAATAAGATGCAAAACATTACGCGTTGTCGGAGTTATCTTTAAAGGGGCCTAGAGGGAAATTTCATGTGTCACTATTGATTTTATTTTTTAACTAAAATTGAGTGTTTTCAAATTATTAGAAAGCGCCACTGACATATTACATAAAATTATCTTTTAATGGCGCTTTCTAATAATTTAATCATTGTCATGTTTATTTTATTATTTTAATTTATTCCAAAATTAATAATTCTAAATGTATATCTATTTCTATATATACTTGGTTATTGGTACAAATAAAAAAGAAACATCTATTCAATAAAAAAATTCAATTCATTCTTCAGGTGATTTTCTCAACAATTTTCGCCTACAGCTTTGTAAAATGTTTTTGTTATATTTATTAAAATATATTGAATTTTGTCATTAATTTTTTTGAGAGAAAATGCGGCTAAGGGATCCCTATCTAATGGTGTTCTAAACGTTAGCTTTGTCACCTTCAAGGTAAAATCTGCTATGATTTTACTGATATTAGATTTTTTTTATTTATGTCAATCGTGCTGGAAAGTTTTTTTGTCATGGTTTTCATAAAAGATGTTTAACGTTACGAGCATCCGGGGAAACAATTGCAAAAACGGACAATTTACAGTTAAACTGAGCACTAACTTATAATATGGGGAAATATTGTTCTCCGTAAATTAATATATGGAAACTGTAGTTTGGACTATACCCAAATGGTACAAAATGATGCGTTTCAGGTGTGAAATTAGTTAAATGTTCCATATCTTCAAATATCATATTTTTTGAAATCGTTTCTAAAATTTTTCCTTTCGTATCATGAATGACAGGCTTCGTTATATACACTTTTTTGTAGGTAGAAGTGAGCCCACGATGAGTCATCGTTAAGGTCAACTTAAGTCATAGAAAATTTTGAGGTCAACTTTTAAGGTCAATGTCAGTTTCAGGACAATTTAAGGTCAAAGTCGATTTTTGGCCATTTTAAGGTCAAAGTCGATTTTAGGCTATTTTAAGGTCAACTATTGAGGCCAAAGTCTAATTGTTCCAGATTTAAGGTCAACTCCCTACCCCTATTTTTAAGGTCAACCCCCTACCCTAATTTTAAGGTCAAATTTTAAAATTTTCTTAAGTCCAAAGTCAAAACACATTTTAATACTACGTTTGCAAATGTCTTTGTTACACATGCATTTGCAAATGTCTTTGTTACTCATGCATTTGTATTGCATATGTCTTTGTATTACACACCTTAAGGATAGAAAAATATTTCTAAGCGAGATGTCAATAAGTGTATAATGATATCAATAATATTTGGGTTACGATGGTTTTTCCGCAGGCCAGATTGTGTTGGATAAATGAAGTTTTACTGTATGTAGTTTTTCATTAATAGGTTCATTAATGCTATATTCAGCTATTCTCAACGTATGGATCGTGACCCCAATAGTAGTCGCATGATATTTTGTCAAGTGTTTTCACAATTTTCTGAAAATTAATTTTTTTAATAAAAAAACGGGTTTATTGTAGAATTTTTACAATATCTAATTTCCTAGTTATTAGATACTGCTGTTCTTAGGCTTCTCTTTTGTGGTTTCTTGCTATCATTTTGATTTACTATTTTATAATAATACTACTCTGATTACACTGCAAAGACGTAATGCTTCATCCGATAGATAAATTATTAGGATTCAATTATATTCAATTTGTAACTAAAAAACCTGGTGCCTATAAATTATCAGATATTTTGGAAGTCAAATACATAATAATTAGCTGCAAAAATGCAGTGAAGTAGGACCAACCCGATTAATTTTATTTCAGAGGTCGCCGCGACTTGGCAAATGTTATTAAGGTGTCACAGAACCATAGAGGTTGGGAACCGCTGCTTTAATGAATATTCCAGGTAATGGTTTAATAAATTTTCGACAAACTCTATTTTTTCCAGACATTATGTATTCGATTTTAACAAATATTCTGGGCCTAATTCATTTTTTTCGTCTCTTAGGTGGTTTTTGTTTTAATTAATTAGTTTTTCGGTATCAATAAATAATTCCCACAATGCCACAGCTAATGTTATTTCAAATGATTCACTTTATATTCCAATTTATAAAATCTTTTATAAAAAAAATATTAAAAAAATCTTTTTATCAATATTGCGTGATATTTTTATTTAAAAGGGATTCTTTAAGCTCCTAAACATATTTTTGTTTTGATTTTCCCCTTTAATTTCTTATTGGGATTCCTTTCCAAGAATTTTAAACAAAAATTTCAGATGATATACGTGCTAATAAACCTTATACAAAGCGAATCAATCTTCTGATGCATGTAGAGCACCGTTGCTGTAAACTTTCTCGCTCTAATTCTTTAATTTTGGATGATATATACTTTATTTTCTGTCAATCTTTCAATGATTTCACTTCCAATTGCAAAAGTCAAGCCACTATTTATTTTATGTAACCAGTGTTTATTGTAACTGAAGGTACTTTGCATTTTTAAATGGAATTTTTGAAAATTGGGCATATTAGTTACATATAACACTTTTCAAGGGCATAATGGAAGTAACGTAACTGGTAAACGGATGAAGTTGACATTCTAGAATACCTCAATTACTAAATTTGGTGTACAGGTTAAGATTATATACAATTTTCTCGTGAGATAATTTCACCAATGTGAATGAATAAATTTTATAATTATGTTTTTTATCATCCTTATTTCTATCTATTTTCTAGATATTGAATCTGTCGATTTTAAAGGAGATCCCCGATTCAAAGACATTGAGACAATTACTGGGTTAATTAAACTATTCTTGAGACAATTACCAATTCCATTGATAACTTCAGAACTCTATACAAATTTGATTTCCATTAGAAGTATTAACTAATTATACATTTATTTCTGTAAATAATTCTCAATTCTCAGAAGCAGAAGAAAAAATTCCCATCCGGTACTACCAATTCAGAAACACGATGTCTATTTTAAATTCCGTTCATTATGCAACCTTGGAGTTCTTCATTCGTCACCTAAACAAGTATGCCATTTCGATATTTAATAGGATTTTATTCTAGTTTATTTGATATTTCTATTGATATACAATTACACCAACCGGCAATTGATAGTCATCTAAAGGACATTGATTTAGCTTTTTATAATATAAATATTAACTTACCTATAATAAATGTGTGTGTGTATCATAGCCAGAACTGACATTGAATTAGCTTTGTGACATTAAATAGGCAATTTCTTACACTAGAAAGATAGAAAAATCGTTGTTGGAAGAAAAATAAATAAATACACACAAACATGGTTCACAAAATTTCTATAATAAAAAATACACAAAATAAGATAATGATTAAGCTTCTGGAATTTAATAAGCTAAAAATTTCAATTTTAAATCCAAATATAAATATGTATGATTATATATCGGATGCTTCTTCGGAATTAATTATTTCCAGATCCATAGAAATGTGTAAGTTTCTCATTAAACTTTAGTTAATTTATAAAACCTTTCTATAGAATAACCATAGATGATAAAAAAGATTATTGACGCAATGGAAAGCGGTCACGAATTTTACGAAATAGACCATATTCTTGGAATCAAAAAGAAAATAGTGATGTGTTAAAATAAAATATAGAAAAACTGAAATTTAATAAATAAATTAAATTAAAAAAATGACTTTTATCATAAATTTATCATAAAATCTAAAAGATAATTTGAAATAGTTATATTAAATGAAAGAAAATCAGAATAAATATAACATATTAATTTAATATTAATATTAAAACCAAAGTAAAACCAAAGGAGTAAAAGTTCGTAATGTTGCATAGATTAATCATTTAAATATTGTCTTTATCGATTATCATTAACGGCTTCTTTATATACTAAAGACTTAATTTTATGAATTCCTTTCTCATTATAATTTTCGTTCTGCGTATAATTAAATTTATATAATACTGATAAATTATAAATAAAATTTTAAGTTCAATTTCATTTTATGTTTAACCTTCACCACTTGGCATTTGATAGATTATATACCCGCCAAAAATGATATTGTTTTTTGTTTAGATATCATATTTTATCAATCCAAATACATAATTCTCCCAGGATAATAAAACACATTAACTTCAAAAAATATTTGAAACCAAATTTGAAAAACATCAATAGGCCGGCCATATTGCGTTATGGACAAACATATATACTCACTGACACACCTAGATAATTATATAGTTGAATAGTATACTATTTTCGTCTTTACGTTACACCACAAATGATGTTGTAAAACAGCATGCGTTGATCCTTGTGGTAATCTCAAATTAAAGTCAAACGTTTCCGAATTATGGAAAAGTATTTGGACTTGATTTATAAGTTCGACTTGAAGTCAATGCAGAATATTTACAAGATGAGATTGCTAAACAATTAGGTGTTAATGTTATTTAAAAAGAATATATATTTGGTAAAAGTATTTGGTCAGTATTTAACTGAAGTTCATGTTTATCAATAATATTTGCTAAATGCATATCAATTTTTGCCACCGAATAGTTTTAGTCTCTAATAGAACTTGATGCAGCTTCAAAATTGACTCCATCATATAAAGAAAATTACGAATTTCCTAGTTAACTTCCTATTAAAAATAATCCATTCAGTTCTTTATCCGTAAATAAAAACTCTAAATTATTCACATCTGAATCAAAAAGCACCAATTGGCCGTACTTATCAAGAATCTTAAAATTTATTGTTGTTGGATTGGTGAAATACATTTTCTATGACATTGCAAAAAATAGCACTGACTTATATGTATAATTGTTAGTAGTAGCAAAAAACAAACAATGTAGCTTTTTTCTAATTGACCACATTTTACCAATGTTGCATGTCTCCAAGGTTATATCACTGGCTACAGTTGTTTGAATATCTCAAACAAACCTAATTTTCATTCATGGTAACTATTTGTCTTGAAACCCAGCATTTTTAGGATTTAAGCACTCATTATGCGCTAATGCTTGTTCGTTATAGAAAAATTAATTTTTGACTCTTATTTGAATGTAGTACTCTGAAAATTCCAAATGTTGAGTAACAACACTAAACTTGATAAGTGTAAATCGGACTATTGACTGTGAGGCAGTATGATATACGACGCAAGGTCAATCTGGATGTGAATATATATATATGAATGCTTTTCATTTATGTTTAGTATTGCTGTCAAATTGTTTCTATTAGAGTAACAGAATTTATTTTAAATTGTTGTCATGATTGACAGTCGTTTACAGTTACCACGCGATACTCGTCATTGTCTTTGCTGCGACTGCTGTTCTCGTTTGCAATTCTTTTCTTTCCAATCTCCTTACTGCAATTAAACTCATTATTCATGTAACGCGTTACCCTCTTCTTGTTGCGCACTGGAATTTCACCATTAATCTTTTACTTCCATATAGCTCAAGGCCATGTATTCAGATGCTCGTTTAAATGGATTGAATAAATATTGAAAAAATATTGTTTTTAGGGTGCAAATTAATTCGCTGTTTCGTAATCTATTATCGTAATTTATTATCAATTTATTCAGATCCGTTGGATTTCTATTATCCGGCACTTTGCTCGTATTCTGTATTAATTAGATTTTCAAGTAGTACCTTTAACGGTGGCAACTATTAGGCCAACTTTTGTAAGTGTCAATGGGGGTGTCATTGAATCACGACAATCGTGGTTGTTTCTATATGATAATTAATGGGCTTCTAAATATTAAAATATAATTTTAGTCTTATGATAGCACTAAATATATTTAGTTCTAAATTCGTCCTTTTAAATTTTATGCGTAAAATTCTGTCTTCTGTCTGGTTTGTCATTAAATTAAATTTCCGACATTTGCTCCAGTTTCATCAGTCTTACCCTAAACAAGTCATGATCCCATTCATTCACGTCATGTATCAATTAGGCAATCTTGACAGTTGAAATAAATTAAATGAGCTCTATTCGATATTTCTGTATTCCATTCGCAAATTAATGGGGAAATAATGATTTACTGAATAAAAGAATTGAAATTAAAATTATTACTATGCCCAGAAACCGAAGATATTATTTAAATTAATAAAGATTAGTTTGTATATTTATCTGATTATACAAATTCATTGACATGTATAAGAAATGCATATACATGGACACTCACATGGGACACTCACATGCCATGAAAGGTTATTTTTAATAGTTAATATACTATTAATTTCCAAGAAACACAATTGAAACACTAATTGAAGCCATTGGAATAAATGTAATAGGTTTATCAACATTTGACAAAAACAATTAATCAAAAATTGTTACTCAAATACAAAATATTATCCAGTTTCTCAGAATTTTTTATATAATTTTCGTAATTCTATAATATTTGAATAAGTCGTAATAGGAATTGCAATAAAAATTTGAATTAATTTTGCAAATATTATGTGATTGTCACTATTTTTTGTTGAAACCCCTCTTACATCACATTTTTATTTTTTAAATTCTTTCTTTAATTTCACAAATGAGATTTATGTAATATAGGCATCTCATACTTGGAAAAGTGAAAATATTTTTAGGAATAAAAGATGGTCTTGAATTTTTCATTAAACTTGTCCAAAATTGATATGAAAATGTTATTTTATATTATTTTTTCGCGTCCGCATCCGTATTTGTCTTTTATTTATTCAATGAATATTGTAATGTATCATTTTATTATATTCTTTTTATTGGTTATTAGCTTTTATTATCTGTCGCTATTTTTGTAGTCTCGTGTTACGCGTGGGAAATTATTAAAAAAACTATATAGTAATAATTCACTATAGTGAATTATCACTAAAGAAATAAAAATAAAAATAATCGAAAATAATGTTAGCAAAATCTGAAGAGAAATTTATATTAACAGTCGAAAATTCGACATAATAAAGAAGAAAGGAAACGAATATATTCCTGTAAAGAATCAGATAATCCCTGAAAAGAGTATTTATTAAAAGAGTATTAAATTCGAAAAGGTCTGCAAGATCAGATATAAAATAAAATAGAATAATTAATCACCGCCATTGATAATTGCAGTTCACATGTTCACATGGTTCACTGAATATTATTGTAATAAAGGCGACATGAAATTTATTTATTGACTGGCAGTTTTCACATCGAAATTCTTTAGCTTTCAAAGCGAATTTCATGAATGATTGATAATAGCTTTTCAAATATGATATTGGTCGTTATATGTGAATCACTTTTTCCTTCTCTTCAGAGTATCACAGTTCCATCGGACGAACTTCATGACGAGTTCAAATTTGGCAATCATATTTGCTCCGACATTGATTTGTAAACCCAACACTTCTGATACCGATTTGTCTCCAGAGATGTTGATTTTTCGGATGCAATCAGACTTCAAGTGGGACTGCACAATTATTCAGGATTTAATTGATGGTTGCGATTGGATTTTCTCCAATATTGAAAAAAATGAGAGCTGATTTTTCAATTTTTGATTTTTCACGGTGATTGAGCGGCCTAATGCTTTGTATTAAATATTATATCCATGTGTAAAAACTATCCAGATTATTTTATTTTAATATATATTGTTATTGTTTGTAGTTATAATTTGTAGTTATAATTGTTTATTGTTAAATGGCACCATTTTGGTGTTGATTCGGGTGGAATATACGCCATGGTTCCACTAATAATTATTATTTCATACAGGTTTCGGTGGATTGACTATTTCTTTCAGATTTATACCAAATATTTATGGCTAAGTTATTACACGAATGAAGAAGTGATGCGTGATTTATTAATTATTATAAGAACTCGTATAATAATACCAAGGTTTTCCGAAATTAAGCTCATTTTTTTCAAAAAATAAATGTTTACTTGTATTAGTATATAAACCAGCGTTTTCCAACCCGTGGGTCGCCAAATCAGAAAATAAAAAAATTTCTTTGACTCCTGCGCGCAGGACCTAAAATAGGTTGACCGACTGCTAAGAAAGCTATCATCCGATTCGCATACATTGAGAATAAGAGCTTACAGCCGGAGTGGAGCGCTTTTTTAAAATGTTCGCGATTCAGGTTTTTCACAATCCAAACCAAAATCTTATTTTGACACTACAATCGAATGTGTAACTAATATATAACTTCCGACGTCTTCCAGCGTCTTATTAGGCGTATTTGACTTTGCCATACAGTTAACATTGCTAATTTTTTTCTGACTGTTCGTTTTTGGCTTGCCCTATGGGCGTCAAAATTGTTGTTTTGAAGTTGCCAAAAAGAATTCCTTTTACACCTAAATACTTCCAAACGCGTTGGCGGATGAATCTCCGTCCCAGACCCAGCTGGAGGAGCTTACAACGATCGTCCGTGGCTTACTTCGTCCCCCTAGGCGCAAATTTTAATTGCTAATGGGTCACCAAAGATTTTTATTTTGGCAAGTGGGTCCCTGTCAGCCTAAGGTTGAGAAACGCTGATATAAACAACTATTTAATGTCTGAAATATCTAATATTTTAATATCTTTAAACATTTTCCGATAATATGCCAATAGGCTGTTTTTTGAAAAAAACCCCTGTTATTTTTGGCTTTATGACAATGTCGATGTGAAACTATATGGTTCCTAATTTTTTTTTAATAATGATCATGTATTTGTCTCTGTTAAATAAAATAGAACACTAATGAAATACCAATAAAAATAACTCCAACCGATTAAAAACTTTAAATGTTTGTGGTGGGAACATTTTCAGCAATGATTTCATGTCCTAAAGATCTTTCTGTCATTACCTCACAAATAATTTCCAATAGTTTTTGATAACATTTTCAAATTAAACATTTAAAAAAAAATTTTTTTTTCGCGACCCATAAATATTATTGCACCAAGCTTTTCGATTTAAATATGCTTTATGTATAAAAATCTATTTGATAAAGATTTGATATTCAACACAAACAAACTTCTTGAACACTGACTAGTAATCCTCAATGGATTCTGGAATTTCGGGTCGCCAGTCCAGCATTTATGCCCAGTTTGTCCCGAGTCCATGCTATTCCACTTGGGCTTTGACAAATATTTCATAATAATATAAAGGTTTGAAACAATATATACAAATTTGTACTTCAGGAGTTGTGAAATTTTTTGAGTTGTTTTTTATTATCTCATATTTATCGAAAAGTTTAAAGAAAATTAAATTATTTTGAATAAATAAATACAAAGGAAAAAAATTTATTAATGTAAAAGTACATATTACTTATAGAAACTTTAATCACATATATGAAATTTGATTCATTTGTCCAGGGCCCCCCAGTTATTTGTGTGCACGTACCCATTCTTGTTGAGTGAGGATATTTGTAGGAGTCACCGAAATTGTTGATTACTCTTTCATTCTGAAAATAGGCTGCCAATGATAATAAAATATATACTTGTCAACTTATCAACTTTCAATGAATCTTTTCCCCAGGATTTTCAGGTAACTTGTGACGAATGAAAACTCGGAAATTTTTGATGGTAATGAATCATATTTTGTTTGTTTCGGTTTATTTACATTTCGTTTTCTAATTTGTCATTAGTCATTTTTGTTTCAATCGACGTCTCGATGGGGAATAAATTATTTGCCATCTGTTTTTTGTTTGAAAATATCAAAATTGTGTTTTTAATTCCAGGATTCAACTGTGTGAGGGATTCATCTATGCAAATGTCGAGTTTAATCAGTATGGAAACATATTCCGATTTTTGCAGATTTATTTAAGGTATTTTTTGAACGGTGAAAGTTGGTCAGAAAGAGCGAAGAAGTTAGTAGGGTTTATCAATGAAACTGTCGGCTCGAGGAATTCCGATAAAAATATTAAATTTTAAAGTTTCATGGGAAAAAATATTAATCAAAATTTGATAACTGATATTTGGAGGGGAATTATGGGCAGGTAGGGAAAAAAATAATATAATAATTTCCAATAGATATGGTCTCCAAACAACGTAATTACGTACGTAAAAAAAACCAAAGTAATTATAAAATGTCAAAGAAAATTAACTCGGTTGGGATATTTAAATGTTTGTCGATGGGACTGAATCTCGATTAGCCTTGTTGTGTTGAACAATCAAAAGAATAAAACTCAAATCCCAACAAAATGTACAACATGTTTATTCATGTACATTGTTAGCTCTCTGGTTGTAATTTTCCGCTCAGTTTGAACAATATTCGACAGGTATTTCGTTATTTTTTCTTTAATTTCACAAAGTCTTCCTTTCTTTTGGTCATCATAAACCGAGGTTCTACAACTTTGGAAGTAATTGTATCAACGGTAAATTGTTGCTTTTAATGGGCACTTAACACCTTAAACAAAACTCGGCTCTGTAGTGATTTTTTCTCTCCTGTTGTCTATCTCAAAGAGAAAATAAAGACACTGTGATATTACACGTTTTCTATGGACGTTTAGATGTTTATATAAGTAGGAGCAATGCAATGAATGGTACCCTAATTAATTTTATCTTTGAATGTCTCTACAACTTGGCAAATGTTATCAATGAGCCACATGGTTGGAAATGTTGAGAATCGCTGTCCCATTACATTATCAACTCCACAAAGAGCTAAGTTGGCCCTTATAGGAATATTGGAAGAATATTTACTAAATCTTTTATATTGTTATTGTCATCAATTACTGAATCAATTATTAAATTATCAAAAAATACATTTAAACAAATATTTCCTACCGATTTAACATGGTTTGTAGATTAATTCTTTTCGATATTTATTTTTATTCTTAACCTTCAGCGCGAAGTTGTTTTTATTAACATTGGTCAAGCCGGTGTTCAAATTGGTAATGCCATATGGGAATTGTTTTGCTCCGAGCACAATATAGGCCCTAACGGATTTCCTTTTAATGAGGCGGAAGTAAGTGGTGATGAAGCTTTTCAAACAGTGTTTCATGAAGTTCCAAATGGCCAATATGTACCAAGAGCTGTAAGTGTAGACCTGGAACCAACAGTGTTAGGTATGAATTTGAAAACTTAATGTTCTTTACAAATGATTTTCGTTTTCTAGACGAGGTTCGAACAGGATGCTATCGGAATTTATTTCATCCTGATCAACTCATCTCTGGATGTGAAGATGCTGCGAACAATTATGCTAGAGGTCATTTTACAGTCGGACGAAAAACCATCGACCAATGTGTGAATCAGATTAGAAAAGTGGCTCATGCTTGTACATATATACAAGGATTTGTTCTAGTTGACAGTATGGCTGGAGGAACTGGCGCGGGATTTTCTACTTTATTGAATGAAAGATTGTCCATAGAATTTACAAAACGTCCAAAATTTCAAGTGGCTGTTTATCCAGCACCTAAACTCGATACTTCAGTTGTTTCCCCTTACAACACAGTGATGAATACACATGCCTCCATGGATTTTATTGAACTTTCAGTTATCATGGACAATGAAGCCCTGTATGACATATGTTTTGATTGCCTATTGGTACAAAGGCCAACCTTTAGCAACCTAAATAGGCTCGTTGCTCAAGTAATGTTTATCATAAAGGATTTTTAAAATATTATTGCAAATATAGTTTAATTAAACGAGTTAGAACGCTTGAATCCATCTTAAAAATAATTAAAATAACACATTTGTATCTTTAAATACTCTAAGGTGCCTTAATGGCATTAAATAAGAACCTTAATATTATTTAAAAAGATTAACCAATAATACACGTATGTCTGTGAGAGCCGGTTCTAGCCCAAATGGCAACCCAGACAAAACATAAATTTTAGCTCCCTTCACACTACCCTACGCCTAACACCTCACAATTGAATGGTAAACCAGTCAGAACACAGAGGCCCAGAACATACTCATGCTTTACCACAACTGAGTTATTTACTATTATAATTTTTCTTAGTAAGGCAGCAGCCGTTAATGTAACTTTGAAATGTTTCATCTCTTCTAGTCTCTAGAAGTCAAGTCTGTTTTTACATTAAAAATACTTTTTTTGCTTTAAAATTTGCAAAATTGTTTATAATATTTTCATGATCTTATATTTGGGCTACATCTTTTCCAATAAACAGTATAGCTAGAGCAGCTAGTCATTCCTGTTTCAAAGAAGTTTGGATGCATGTTTTTATTTTTGCAATATTGAAAAGATTATTTTGCCATTTGACGGGCTGGCTGGAATAGTTAACAAAATGAGAATTGCAAAAAACTGTTTGGAAAGGGTTCCAAGCAATGATTTGATTTGAAAAGTATAAGAAATTGCAAAGACGTCTTTTCTCTAGCAACATGCAAGATTCATATAATTCATATCCACTCCCGTCGGAACTGGCTTGAACTCTTCGTATAATAATTCCTATAATTCTTTAATTTTTAAAGTCGCTACTGCGTCCTAGAATTTGTGCAAAGCGTTCTACAATTGAATTAATAGTCGTATCAACGATGACTTTATAATTTTCAATTCCATAACAAGTTTTAGGATCTTGAATTGGATAATCTCTTGATTCATAGTCAAATAATTTCTTTTGGCGACTAACTCTAATCTGTACCGCTGCAGGAAAAACGGTTTCAACCTCTACATTTGCTGCAAGCTCTGTTGATGTAATTTTTCTTCTTCAAATCCCTGTTTCTCTGTAGCGTTTTAAATAGGATTTGCTTTTCTTCCATAAGTTTTACAACAGTGAATAGTTCTTATTTAGGATCTTGCAAAAGCTTGCTTATGATGTTTATTTGGTGAAATATATCATGTCATATAACCAACGAAAATATAAACTTGAAATCCTTCAGAGCCTTAGCTAGTGTAGATTTTGCTGTAATGCCAACAAGATTTAATTATGGTGCGGTAGTATCTATTTGTATGTTTATAATATATAGGTTATAATTTTATGTTACTGTAGTAAAGTATGGTAGGAAAAGATTGTGCCCAACCAAGTCACATGTAAAAGTGTGTCGGAATGGTTGGAGTGAATATAAAAACAGCTCATCTCGGTGATGTGAGTAAAGTGAAGCGACATGCAAGTGCACTCTCGCCACCCGCGATCTTTCAGCTTTAGATACCTACATACTTACATTTTAAGATGAATAAGGTGCAGTATTTATTGTCTTCATATCTGACATTGACCCCAGATTAAGAAACCCTGACCTACAGTCTTACAAATATTATAATGAAAATCGTTGATTTAAAAAAGATCAAAGGTGAAACCAAAAGATAAATATTATTATGATTATTAACAAAAATTTATTTAATTAAAATTTATTTGAAAAATTATCTTAAAAATTATTTCATAACTTTTTATTAAAAATTTCATTATTTTAATTACCTTTTAATTTCTCAGGCGAGCACTTCTTTAAATTACATTACTTATTTTAAAAAATATTACCTATAATTTATCACACGAGTGCAGTTCTTCAAAATATATTACTTAATTTAAATTATTATCCTAATTTTAAATACTTTACCTATTTTACTATCTTATTCCATCTAAAAATCATGAAACCATATTTATCTATAAAAATTACCGGGACTATAGTAGCAAAAATTAAAAAAATATTGCGTAGTCAACGATTTAAACAAAAATTAAAGAAATATTACGTAATCATTGATAAAAACAAAATTAAAAATTTTTTTATGGGGATCTCCAAAAAAATTTAAGGGGCTGTCAATTAATAAAACCTCCTCCCTATTCGCTCAAAAAAAATTGTGAAAGTACATGATTCCTGTTGAGCTTTCATAAAAAATAAAAAAACGTGTAACACAGTGGAAGAACTTTCTTTATTAAATAATCTGTTTTGTTTCCTGATAGAAGTAACACACTGATTTGGTATTTTTGAATTCGTTTTTATTTCAATATCAGAAATACTAGTTGCAAAAAAGTTCTCTTCCTGTCTATTTTTATCTGAATTTTCAATTCCTAGCCATTTATGGTAATAAACAAATTTGAAAATTAATACAGAAAGTAGAAAATAAAAACAATTTATCCGATTTGAAATAAATGGTTGATATTGCCTGTAATTCCGTGTTCAATAATACCTGAGATCATAATGTTACATTTGTTAGTGTTTTCGTTTTTTAATTATATACCGTATTAGCCCGAATATAACGCGACCCCGAATTTTAAAAAAATAATACTCATAAAAAAATTAAAATTAAGGGAAATTCAATCAGGTAAGCGTTTGGTTAGGTAATTAAAAGTAATACATAGGTTATATTCCGGGTCACCTCATAAAATCGACTTCTAGTACATCGATTTTTAAAACATCGAGTGTGAAAAGATCTACTTTTAGCCTTAAAACATCTATTGTCAAAAACATCTACTGTCAAAAACATCAACTGTCAATAACATCTAGTAATAAAAGACAAGAACATCAATCGCCTAAAACATCGAGTTTAAAAAACCTTTTTTAATTAAATGCTCTCATCATTTTTTTTAATTATAATAGTTTTTTTTAATTTGTTTAATTTTGAAACCATCTCTTTTCGTTATATTTTCATCAATTTAATTAATTCAACAAATTTTAATACTCCTCTGTTGTATCTTAAAGTACCGTTCGTGTGTACTTTTCTTCCTAAAAAGACTTTTACACGAATCGTGCGGGCGTGGCGTGTGTGTCTTGAGTACGACCAGTCCCCATGTGACCTGTACTCCTCGGGGGTCAAAATACTTTGCCGGATAAACTCAGACAAAATGTAAATGTTTATATCATAGCTTCCCAACCAGTGTGCCGCGAAACATTTTCGTTATATTTTCATCAATTTAATTAATTCAACAAATTTTAATATCAGATGAAAGTTTAATTAACCTCAATTAATTTAATTTTAATTTGTAGATGTTTTAAAACTCGATGTTTTAGAAGTTTTAAAAGTAGATTTTATTGACAATCGATGTATTTGTTGTTGATGTTTTGGACTCGATGTTTTAGACAGTAGATGTTTTCGCCAATAGATGAATTAGAAGTTGATTATTTTGTTGTTGATTATCTAGAAGTCGATGTTTTGGGGGCGCGCCGTTATATTCATGACAATAAATTTAATTAATTTAATCCAAAATTTAATAAAAATAAAATATTAAAAGATTTCGCGTTGTATTCGGGCTAATACGGTACTTGATTTTATTGATTTATTATGGTCATAATCAGCATATACCTGACCACAAATACACTTCCAAAAGGTTTTTAGATCTGTAGTTGTAATGAAAAAAAATTAAATATTTAAAGAAAACAAAAATTAATCAAAGGTGATCAAAAAATTAAAGAATAAATAGTTAAAAATACATGGCAATGATTTAATTATAAGATAGCGCCAATCAAACATTCTTTACAGTTTGCCTGTCATCATCAGGTGGTATATAATCTCTCTATATATAAAAAAGCTAAGGGTTCCCTCCATCCGAATTTTACTTTTTTTATTATATTTTTTTTATTATTTTTAAAATTTTTTTATTTTTTTACTTTTTTTATTATATATTTTTTCTTGGTTTTTTAAAAATTTTTTTTTGGTTTTTTTTATTATTACTTTTTTATTTTTATTTATATTTTTTTTGTTTTTTTATTATTATTTTTTTTTATTTTATTATTCTTTTTTTTAATTTTTTTTTAATTTTTTAAAATTTTTTATTTTATTCTTTTTTATTCTTCACTAATCCCGTTAGAACGTGGGGTTAATGTTAAAGGGTATTGTTGGACAAAAATAAAATTCAGTTAATTAATATGTTTACATAACTATGATAAAAGATAATAACAAACCATTTCAAAGTAATATAGAACGATAAGTATAAAAGGATAAATAAATCATAAAAAAATTAAAAATACCACTGAAAAAAAATCAATATTTATAGTTGAATACCTTGATATGGGCAACATGGACTATGTGCATCTATTGTGGGGAAATGAACTTCAAAAATGGTGGATTTCAATGCTGTACGTTCAGATTGAAAGTAAAACCATTAAATATCTAGCCTTACATGCTTAGTTTGAGTGGCCAAGATAATCAGATAATCCCATAGAATATTTCCATCAATACCCTCAATTCCAATAAGCATATATGCAAAAAAAGGCCTTAATTGCTTAGGCATAAGACTTTGACAAGCTTCTTCCATCATTGCAGGGATTTCTTCATTAGTTTTTACCAGGTTGAGCGCGATTGCTGCCAATTTTATTGTGGCATATTCAATACCATCAACGGTCCTAAGTCCAGTGAAAGATATAATACCCCGTTGGACTCTAAGTAAAAGCTTCAAATGAAATTTTTCAATATTTTTTGGGGATACAGCAGGCAATCGACTTATTGTTTTTACGGCCCGTTCTATTTTCTTGAACACCCTAGGTGATGTTTCAACCCACCTATAGTGTATGGGAAGTTTATCATATGTAAATGTTCGACTAAATTTATCAATCATGTTTAACTTAAAAAAAACTCTAATAACATAGTTGTACTATTCTTACGTAACGCATCCGCTTCGTTCCTTTCTTCAAACGTGAAATGATTATCATTTTCCCGCTATTATTTCCAGCTTTCTAACGGGGTTGGTGAAGCGAAGCGAACAGGGCGGAGCCCCTAGTAATTATATAAATTAAGGATTTTAAACAAATTTATTTATTTAATAAAAATATTTCATTTTTTTAAAAATCATAATTAAAATTATAAAATCTTTTTATTAATTAATTAATTTCACAAACAGCAATCAATACATACAATATACAAAAAATTATTTAAAAACATTTAAAACACAAGTATTCACTGCATTCTGCACATTAATTTTTGGATTCAATGACTTTATCAATAACGCCTCACAAATTATAGGTTCCCAATAATTATCGAAACTTTTTAATAAAATTTTAAAATCAGACATACCTATTTTAATCTTACAGCCCTTATTGTGCTCACTAATATGGGTCAAAGCTTTCGGTTTATAATGTTCTCGAGCTCGAATACAGAGATGACGGGAAGTCTCTCCAATGTATGTGGCATTATCCCCTTTATATGTAAACTGATAAACACTATCCTATAGTTTAAATTCCCTAACTGCTTCTTAATAAAGGATTTTGAAATCTAGTTTTATATAATAGAACTTATAAAAAAGAAAAATTAAAATTATACTAAAAT
Source organism: Schmidtea polychroa (assembly GCA_959609185.1). Taxonomy (NCBI): domain Eukaryota; kingdom Metazoa; phylum Platyhelminthes; order Tricladida; family Dugesiidae; genus Schmidtea; species Schmidtea polychroa. The sequence continues at coordinate 83,134 of CAUHTR010000742.1, forward strand.
TTAATTAAATTATTTGAAAATCATGCAAAATAATGGTTTTTTGGTGTATTGGTGTAGCTGAAAAAGTGGTACTTTTATATGTCATTTCCAAATTAAACCTTTTATAAGTAGAAAAATGTATATAATGCTCAATGTATGCAAACAGAAGCTCGGGGAAATTAAATAGAAACGAATATGAAGCACATCTATAACAGTCTAACTTACCTAAAAATAAACATGCAGCTTTACAATTGTTCGACAATTGTTCGACAATCAAAAATGAATTAACCTACTCAAAAGGTCATGTTAGCTTGGCACATAAATCGTCTGTTTATAGTAGATTCAATTTAAAAATGGTGTATCAACGTCCTGCACACTCAGTAAAAACACTGGTGCATTAACACTTCAGTAATGCTGACGATAAAATTTAAATGTATCTTTAAAATCATAAATAATTATAATAAATAATTTTTATTACTATTATTGTTATTGTTGTTTAGGTACTGAGTAGTATGACAGTTTCATTAAGATTTGAGAACAGTCTAAATTCTGATCTTGATCAATTGTGCACTAACCTCATTCCTTTTCCAAGAATCCATTTTCCAACTTCTCACCATGCTCCTGTTGAGTGCCAAAATAAAGTAGAACATGAAACAATAGATGAAATTGAGCTCACCAGATCATTATTTTTGCCGTCCTCGCAGTTCATCAAAGTAAACTGTGGAATGGGGAAACTTATGTCATGCGTTTTGCAATACCGAGGCCAATGCAATCCAAAAAGTGTTAACGAGGCCATTTTTGAAATTAAAAGACGCAATGACATACATTTTGTTGATTGGTGTCCAACAGGATTTAAAGTTGGCATAAACAGTTTTCCTCCGACAACAATACCCGGTTCAGCTTTAGCTCAGACTAGTCGCAGCGTCACAATGCTATCGAATTCAACGGCAATCTGTCAGATGTGGGTTAAACTAAACAAAAAATTCGATTTGCTATTTGCGAAAAGGTCCTTTGTACACTGGTTTGTTGGAGAAGGCATGGAAGAAGGAGAATTCAATGAAGCGAGAGACAATCTCGACAGTATCATTAGAGACTACGAAGAAGTCGCTTTGACTGAGGAAGAATTCATAAATAGTGCATCGGAAATTAAACCGAAATACACACAGGAAACAGAAGACAAGCAGTGGATTAATCCGGCTAATGTGCCGTCATCTGTCGAGGAAGACAGTCCAATGGTAAACCTGCCGAATAAAGAATTCGGGACTGAGGATTCATAGTTAGATTATGGAATATTTAATATTCGATGGAATATAAATATTTATCAATTCTTTTTAAACTGAAGCTTGGCTTTCTTGTGATTTATCACAAAATAATTATTTGAAAAATGTGAATTTCTTATAAAAAGAAATCCATCAGAGCTTGATAATCAAATTATGAGATAATTTGCGTTCTTGTTATTTTTCACTCCAAATGCTTGAAGTGCTTTTCAGTGAATAAAAATTATCTTCTGTCGATTTTGCGTTATTTTACATTTTTTATTAATTCTTTATCATTCAGATGAGGCCAAAAAAACTCACCAAACAGCAAGGAATAAAAGAAATATCTTCGTTGAAAAGTCACGAGGTTTTTTCTGTACCCTCTTTTTAATGTCTGTGCGGCAGAGGGGTGAAAATTATAAACAAACAAAAAGATTCATTCAGATCAAATTTTAGAACCTCGCCATGCTAAGCATCTCCTAAGAACAGCTAGAAATCTGGGTAACAATGAATACTCACAAATGATTATTATTAATACATTTATTCAAGAACAAATTGAAATAAATTTGTACTAAATTAGATGACCTTGAAAGATATTATCAATATCCCAGTAGTAATTAGTTGATAAAATTATCACATGAATTAAAACAAAAATATTTTTAATGAGTTTCAACGACATATTATTATTTTCTTGATGATATTTTATATTATTTTTGGGTGACCCGACAAAAGCGCGCAAGGCAAATGAAGTATTATTAATAAATAGTACCTGTGTCCTCTTTCTCATTGCGTAACTTTTATGACACATAGTCTTGGCGGCGAACGATCAACCAACCGGCCATCTCATCAAACTTAGCATTGCGCGCTTTTGTCTTGCGCGTTTTTGTTAAGGCGCCTATTTTTGACATTTTTTGTTGAATACTGCCCAGAATGCTGCTGCTTGTATTGCCGATATTTGCATTTGTTATAATATGCTCAGAGGTCGAAAGAGTTATTTGGGAAAACAATCAGGTTAAGAGACCAGAGCAAAATGGGCGCATATCTTCTATCGATAGTCCGTGAACCCAAATAGTGCCCGACAATTACAGTGCAAGTAATGCGCTCACTTCTTGCGAGCACTCACCTTCTTGATACAGTACCAACATTGATTGCTGAACTGGTATCAAGCGGAGAAAGTAATCGTTTTAATTCTGGGTTACGCTGGAAACAGCACGAAATTGATATATTATTACATTTAAAGAAATTCATTGCTTAGATTTGTTTTAATAATAATATCAAAAATAAGGGATGATTATAAGAAAAACAGCAACAAAGACTTTGTAAAATGCAGGAAGATAAATTCTCTAAAGAAAGAATTCTGCTAGAAAATAAGTGGGACTTGAGACACTCCTAAAACAAATTTATAGAAAAGAAAAAGCTTTTGATGAAAATTCAGATCATGATAATTCTAATAGTTTCAGCGATATATAAAATGGAGGACATGATTGATAGTAAAGATAAGTGACGAACTCGCTAATAGACGGAAATTACTATGAAAGTTTCGAATAAACAAAAATTATCATTTATTAATTATGTTTCTAAAGTATGTGCAAATTTAATATAAATTTGTATTTATAATTAAAAATAAATTATATAATAAAATATGTTCTTTATATATCAAAAAATTATACAAAACAAAGTGATAATTATTATTTTGTAATAGTATTGACCTAGAACAGTGTTTCTCAAATGGTGTGCCGCGAGACTTTTTTTTCCAAAAAATTTGGTAATAAAAAAAATTTACAAAAACTATATCAAGATTTTTACTATGGAAAAGTCGTTTCTGTGGGTCAAAATTTCAAAGAATTGCTTTATTACCTTATAAAAATCTCTCGTAATCATATTTAATTAGTATAGAATAAAATGTAGCTTTTTTATATATCATGGAAAGTCAAAAAATTTGTAAAAATATTTGATTTTTGGGCAGGTGTGCCGCGAGCGAGAAAAGTCTGAGAACGACTTTTGAATTTTGTTTAAATTCTCGGAAAAACAACATGAAAACCACACCAAGTTGAAATAAAATATATGATAATATATCAAGGTTTACAGGATAAAGTACAGGATAAATTACATCTTGAGTATCATGAAGCACATATAATTAAAATTACCAAGACCAAGGAGACGCCAACATAGCTAAGAGAAATATGATCTATCGAAAGAGTATTATAGCTCGAAAGAAAAAGAATAATAAATAAAAGAATGAATTAATCAGATTAAAAATTATGAATGATTAATTGTCGTATTTACATAATCAAATTAATTACGAAGTTATGGATCGCATTTACAGACGAAGGAGCTATGACGAAAATTGCAGAATTTAAGAGAGAAAATGAGAAAAAATAATTTAATAATGATTGTGTAAAAATCCCCATGAAAATCGTTAAAGAAATAGCGAAATAAAAAGAAAATAAATTTAATAAATACTCTAATTATTTTAAACAATCAACAGAATTGAAGATAATAACAAATGCTTGTGGTATTATCGAACGGGAAATAAAATAGTGTCAGAAAAAATAATAAATATAATTTAATATAGACTGAATACAGCAAAAGATTTAGTAAAGTAAATTTCTATACTATTTTACCGAGCAATAGTTGTCCACTAATTCATCCAAACAATCAAGAAAGCAAATTCATAATCGATCTTCAAAACCCGATTTATTTGAATGGTAATTGGGAAGTTGCTCTGTTGGATATCACTTTTGTGTATAAACTCTTTCCATTTTACAGTAAATCTAAAGTTGCATATACAAAGATTTTTGAGTTGGGGAATTTTGGGGGAAATAATTTTTAAAATTTGGGAAAAAATTGAGTTGGGAAATTTATTTTGGGGATTTTTTGAGTTGTAAATATTTGTAAATATCCTGTGATTTTTTCTAGTAATTTGTTTATTTTTTCCAGGTATTTTTATATACAAATTTCTAACTGGTGTGACCTTAAATCTTAAATTTATCCAGGCATTTTTTATTTCAAATTTTTTTTCTAAGTCAAATGGAGTGACCTTCACTTAAAAGTACTTTCATATTTTTAAAAAAATTTCTAAGTATTTTATTAAAGCTTTTGTTCATTGTCCCACCGTGTATTGAAGAATATGATTTTATTTCTATAATATAAGATTTCCTATGTTTGATAATATATGAATAATGTTATATTATGGCATTTGATGCTGATGTTTTTTACTGTCTCGTCGTGTGTTGAAGTATATGATTTTAATTCTATAATATAAGACTGGTTATCATAATATATAGAAGTTGTTAAATTATGGCGTAAATTTAGAGACTTTGGAGCTCAATTCAATGGAAACTATACATTTTTTCTATATTTCGAGTCCGTTATAAAATTCCGAGTTGGCCTGGATAATCTCCGGGGGGGGGGTAGTGTTGTGGTGTGGAAGGGACACATCCATTTACTCACTTGGTCTGGCATGAACTGGTTTTCTACTTGATTTCCTCTCAATATCCTTTTCTGATCTATAATAAAATATCGATACCAACCTGTAAAGGTGCTAGGCATTCAATACAAGCCACTTTGAAATTTCCCTTTAAAGCTGATTGGGACGCTGGAGTTTGTGGCAACTTTGTAAACGAAGAAAAACCAAACCCCACTGTTGTCAAGATTAGAACTTCCTGGATAGAATCAGCTATTTAACGAGTCAAATTATTGTGGTGAGTATCATCGCGTAAACAAGTCTTTGTATTAAACGTTTTCTTTTTATTTCATTAACTGACTCCTTCCTGTCTAAACTGGTATTCAAATGTTATGAGAATGTTAGTTCGACATCAATCCAATTTTTAATTTTGCAATTATAATTCCCATTTTGTTAAATACCTACCCCAATTATATTGACAACCCCAAATAAACATAGTCATAGATAACATAGAATTTGAAATGATCTTCAAGGCTTTTATTTCGATTTGGCAAAAAGTGAAACAGGTTCCAATTTACTACGAATACCTTTTTCGCATACCCTACAATCTCCCCAACATCGCTCAAAAGAAACAGAAATAATCTAAACGTAACTAACAATCTTGTCACAATGATTAATGGGAGAAGACCAAGAAAAATATAGTGCGTGCAGAAAGACCTGGGCGGGCCATTAATTATCTTTGTTCGTCGGTCCATTCTGGGTGACAGCCAAAGTAGATATGTGGAGTCGAATGTCAAGAGAATGATGGGCTTGGCAATAACAATTTGTCATCCCGATTTCGAAGAGTATATAAGGAATGGGGAAATCAGAGAAAAACGGCATTCTACCTCAGCTAGAGACGCGAAGAAACCAAGCTTAGGACAATCAGTAAGTTAAGGAAACGAACGGATAGAGTTAAGAAATATTTGACTCGTGAAAAGACAATTGAATTGGAAGCGAACCAGATCAAATAGTAAAAGTTCGATTAAAAGGAAGTTAGTGGATAAAAGGTGAATATTGATAAAAATTTTAACAAAGCATCAGTGTCGAGCGGAGAACTGATTAAACTTGTAAAACCCTTTCGTTGATTGTATCTTTGGATTTCGAGAGACTTTTGTGATTCAAATATACGTTGGTTAGTTTATTGTTTTGTTATTTAAGATTAAAGGGACACGTGGAGTCAGAGGTTTTCGACTTGAATTAATAAAACCCAACAATACAATCTTTGTTTAATTCATTTAATATAATCCAATTATTCTTTTTTGATAGATGGGTTGGAGTTATTTCAGTTAAATTTATATACGTTCGTGGGAAATTCATGTATTTTAATTGATTGTTCTGCTTAATAAGTCGAAGATTCAGTAAAGGGACATAGTCTAAATCAGGGATGGGGAACCTTTTTATTTCCATTGGCCACATTGAAATTTGTCGCCTCCAAATGGGTCCGCAGTCAAAAAGTATTTTAAAATTAATTAATTTCATTTTAAATACAGTTTATATACAGTTAGTAATTAAAACAATATTTATAATCAGTCTCCAGATTTGAAAAATGCAGCTGTACGAAATATTCTGAAAAATGTTTATTGTTTGTGAATCAAAAATTTGAAAATGAGTGCTCAATAATCTTATTTATTCGTCTACTTACGTTTTGTATTTATGGGTGTGATTTTTATATTTCGGTGGGAAGCTTGTACAGTACGGTATATATACAGTTCAGTAGTTACAAGTATTTTTATTTGTAAATCCTCAAATTCATGGTTTTTTATATAAATTAAGAATTATTTCGATAAAGCTCCCGGAGGCCGCAGGTTCCCCACCCCTGGTCTAAATAGAGTAAAATGTTTTCTATGATAAAGCCGTAGACCCAAAGCACGTCAAGACATAAGTAGTTTTAATGATGAAGTTTACCTTTTGATATCAGCCACCCACTAGCTTGTGAAGAGTACTTAGTGATGGAGCATCTCATGTGACTTTACGAATAAAATTTGAGAATCGCTCTTTTACTGTTTTCAGAAGTTTTATCCTTTGTTTTTTTTACCCAAATCATTGAAGCCTATCACTGGCAACAGAATAATATCAAATTCCAAATAAAAATTTGATAAAATAAATTTAAAGTTATTTCGTAGTTAAAACTTTTTAATAATCGTTAATCAGATAACAGTTGTTCTTCAGTTTCAAGCATCTGAAATTACTTATTTGATCAACTATTTTAATTTGAATAATTTTGATAATCAAATAATAAAATATAAAAATTTATTCTTGATATAATGATAATTTCTCAGAAATTTTTCATAATTTTGTATTAATAAATTTCTGTAAAATAAGAGTCTTTTAATATATTACTTGAGTGAATTTACAAATAAACAATATTAAACTAATAAAGTGAATAAAAAACTGAATCATCAATCATATTTTACATTTACGATTTTTTGAATTTAGATTTCGCATGAATTCAAGAAATGGATTAAGAGAAAATCTGAATATAGATTTTTCAGGTGTTTCTACCATAGTTAGACCGGAAACTAAGTAAAATTTATAATATTAATAATGAATTGATTTAACTAAAATTCAAATATCATTGATAAAATATGGAATTTAATAACAATAACCTAAAATCCTTAATTTTTTAGTTTCTGGACAAATTACGCTCACCAAGGCAGGCTAAATATTCCCAACAAATGTTCGGATTTGGTTAGATAAATATTATTTAATATTTTCAAATAATAGTTTTCTTTTAAAATCTGAAATCAACTATTATCCAGTTTTTGAAATATTCAAAATAAAACTGGAAGAAAAATAAAATGCATTTGTTAAAATTTAATAAATTTATTGTGTAATTTATATATTAATTTTTTATTTGATTGTAATATGAAATAGATTGAAAAATTTTTGATTTATTGGATATCTCTTTGGTTAATAAAATTTTCTTCACAAAAGGAATGAACATTACTCCCTTTTATCATTTCATGTCGATGTAATGAGATGGCATTAAAAAAATATAATGAATTGCTAATCTAGTTAAAACATTTTGGTTTCTAGAAACTATGTTCGTTATCAATTTTTGACTTCCGAAATAAATAGGGGGCTCATTTGCCCCTTTTCATTTATATGGAAATCTGTGATGTAAGCTATAATACTAAACTCAAATTAAAAACATGATGATAATATAACTAGTCAATACTAATAATAAATTATTAAATATTTTACTTTTCCGTTCATTTGATGGGTTCAGCGTTTCTTGAAAGAAGCGCCCCAAAGAAATGAAATATTAATTTTTAAATTTTCATAAATGATGCTAAACTTTAATATATTTAAAATTGATTTTATACGTCAAAATTATTTTTTGAAGTGAGGCATCAAACTAATGATTATCGTTCAACATTCACAAAATTGCCAAATCTAAGCTCTAAGTAATACTATTTAATGTATTAAAAATTTTTAAAAAATAAATGTTATTTTAGAGACTTGATTCCTTTAAATTTTATAGTGAAGCCCTTTTTAAATTAAGATAATTAAATTAGGTTGCAATTGTATTAATCTATTTATTATATAAGATCTTTACTATGAGTTGAATTCGATAAAATCTGTCTTGGGACAGCTGGGGTGATTGCGTATTAGTTTTAGAATTAGTTTGACAAAAATTTTATATGTAGGTTTAGATATAAAAAATATTAACCATAAAAAACACGGTTTTTGAAATTCTATATTTTACTCTCTTAATTTCACTCAAAAATAAAATTGTTCATACTATTTTGCACTTTAAGTACCTATATGGACATAAGGTTCGAACTTATATAACATATTTTATATATAAATACGTTATCTCTTTAATCCGAAGTTAATGAATAGATAAGAATTTATATTGAAATAAGGAAATAACATTAGATTTGACATCAATATTTTTTAAATTAACCCGCTTTCCGTGATCGGATCGATCTGAAATTTTGATACCATGCAGTGTTCTCGACAACGAATCTACTTGTCAGATCTTGGAAAGTAGGTTAATTCGGCCTCACAAAATTTGCGTGGCACATACAAACATCAGCGAAGTTAATATAGAGAGAGTAATAAAATAATTAACAATATTTGTTAGACAAACGTTTATATTTTTTAAAAACAATAAGAATAAAAGTTTCTTGAACCGTACCAGGCTAAAAATTGATATTCAAAATTCTTCTTTCCGTCTTTTTACTTAATTATTTTATTTGAATTTTATTATTACTTTTATTGATATTATTTTCTTAACAATTCTCTATAGTTATTTAATATAGAGAATTATTTATAATGAAATTTAAAAATGTTTAAATAAAAAAATAAATAAACAGTATTATCACAACGCGCTTTAAAGTTTTCATTATTCTTCAAGTTCTCTCTGAATTTATAAAGTTTGAGAAACACTGATCTTGTCTTTTTATGATGTTATTATTATATACTTACTATTTTTTTTTGTAGCGACATTATATAAATCACCATCAAACTAATTTCTACCAATATATATATATATATATATACCGATTTCATTAACTAGTTCATTTGAGACACGTACATAGCGTTGTACTGGTTGGAACAAACATTATGGTGTCTTGTAGAATAAATATTTCGGATCTCCAAACAAACGATGGGCATGGCCCTGTGAGCTAAAAATTGTGGTGTTGATGTTGAAATTTGATATAGAAAAATTTGTGAAAATTTCATGCCACCAGAGTTCGCAGTTCGGGATTTTTTGCTTCCTCAGAAAATCAGAATTTAGCTTTATAGTTCAGATTTCTAACAATCTTTGTGTATCAACCAGCTGTTCAATAGGTCCAAATATAATTTACAAAAATCAAATTAATGAAAGGTTAAATTGACAAAAAATAAATTTTGAAAAAGTTGAAAATAGTAACGGAGCAGCAAATATTGTAGTTTGTAACATAAAAAGGCTACTCGGTTACGATATAATAAAACATTTTAGGTAAGAATTAAATAAATATTTTCTAGATAGGTAGATGTGATATGTTTACTAAGCAACTGTACTATGCAATATGTATTTCAAGAAACTTCATAGTTAAAATTATAAATTAAATTTTGAAAATTAAAAATTATATTAAAAAATTAAAAATTCTTTAATAAAATTATATTTTGAAACTCATGTAAAAGTAATTGACTACAGCGCACGCGCGAATATATCGTGAATATAGACACCTGGCGGCAGAATATGATAACATGTATAAAAAAATCAAAATTGTTTTGTTTGTGTGTTTTGTGTCGACAAATCCGAAATTGAATGATCGACAAGAGACCTAAACCACTTATTATAGTTTTTTTATTGTAAATATATCAAAAATAATTATCTTCCATTATAAATGAAGATAATCGTGTAAATCCTGTAAAATGAAACAAAATTAATATCATTAGGCTCAACATAAAAAAACTTCAAATCACAATTAACACAAACGAGTATAACATATAAAAAAAGTCTACGAAAAAATTGTTAAAATTAGTCAGTATTCAACGTAGGAAATCCTAAATTCCGCGCGCGGCATTGTCATGAAATTAAAGTGCATATTAAAAAGTATAATATGTAATAATAAATATTTTAAAATTGTGTGATGAAATGTGATTTCGTCATTTTGTCTATTGTCATAATGTAAAAATACTCAATTCTCACTAAAAACATTGAACATTTATTTTCTTCGAGATCTTATTTTCAATGTCAAGAAAATGTATGATCACGCAGTCAATATTTAATTATTGCGTCATTAGGATACCATTTATTATAAAATTTTATTTCAATAAAATCCAGCTGACCGTTCAAGGCCGAAGGGGAGAATTTCTCACCCTTAATTATTCTAACGCTTTTAGTCAGTTTCTCTCTGAATGATGAGCCGAAGCTCAACCGTTTGAACATGGTTTGCATTGGTTATGAAGTCCTACTGTCATATTGATTAGGAGGCAGTATTCGTTTGATAAATTGGTTTGCAGTCATGGCATATTAATAGGACATGCTCGTTATGTTAGGTCTTACGATATCATCATCGTTAAATGTTAGGTTTTAGGACATCAGCATTGATTTAGGTTAGGCTTTAGGACAACAGCGTTTGTTGAGGTTAGGCTTTAAGACATCCAGTATTGGTAAAGGTTAGTAAGACAACAATAAAAATACTATCAATATGGGCAGAATCCCTAAAAGAATTCTTACAATAACACAATTGGTAGTTAATAATTGCAATCATAGATCTAAGCAGACTTTCAGTATAATAGGCAAGTCATTAGAAATTCATCTCTAAAAGTGATCTGTTGAAATTAAAGTGAATCGGCCGTTAGACCGATGACCTGCGTTAAAAAAATTTCTTGTCCTAAGAAGTAATTGCACGAATTGCTCAACTCGGTTGGTTGAAAATAAATTCTGAATGTCTTCGATTTCAATAAAATAATGTATTCATATTTTTAGTATATTATTTTACGGAAATATTAATTATGTAATAATATTTATTTACTATGTAATAAAGTTTAGGTAATATTCTCTTATCAAGTATTGTAAAATAAATGAGTTAGGGGCTCATAGATACCAATTATAAATAACTGATTCTTGTTTAGAAATATCATTTCATTAAAAACTAATAGAAGTACTTCATCATAAGGCAGCTGTATTGAGGTCTATAAAAATAATAATTAAATATATATTTCGATAGCATCACTATCATGATCAGGTTACCTACATTCACGACGGTCGTGAATGTAGGTAACCTGATGATGATAGTGATACTATCAAAATATATAGTGAAAAAGATGTACGAATGGCGATTTTTATTAATAAAATCTCTATCGTGTTTATTTAAATAATTAAATAATAATTAACTTGACTTTGATGTATCTAATTGTTGAAGTTCAACAAGAGAGGTACAAAAATGAGGTGAAAAATCAATAAAAACACCAAATTCACAATAATAATTTAAAGTATAAAAATATTAATTAAAAATCCAAAAAAAATAAGAATGAATATTTTCTGGATAAAATGGTATTGGCGAATGCCGGACAATGAGTCGAGTTCAAATATAATAAAATAAAATCAATGGGGGGGGTACCTAGAAGGACCTAATTACAAAAAACTAAAATTAATTAAAAATTAATTAGCTAATAGAAAACCCGAGTTAATGGGAAACCCGAGCTAATGGAAAACCCGAACATAATGAAAAGACCTAAATCGGGGCAAGCCATCAAAAAAGACGAGCAAATTCTCTAACTAATTAGAGCAATAAGAGAAAGCCCTGGGAAAATGGATTCAAAATAATTTGACAAGAGAAAATCAAATTACGAAATGGGTATAAAAGCGATTGACAAGTAAACAGAATTGCCAGTAAATCGAAGAAACGTAAAGGAATAATCTAGCGAGAGGAAACAAAGGAAATTTGAACTTAGTGATTACTATATAATTTCGAATCGAGTGTACCAGAAAGGGATATCTCCCGTCGGAAGATTAATTCCTGCGCAATGTTCAGATTGATATCGAAAGGTGCAGAGCAAAAGAGTTGTTCAAAGTTGTGGTTGTTTCATTTAAGAGTGTAATCAATAAAAAGTGTAATTGTATTAGTATTGAATAAAGATCATTGTGTTGAGTTGTTTAACTTAACTTCAAAAAGGACACAAAGGAGTCTGACCATGACACCGACTTGCACAAAATCAACCATCAAAGAGATATTCGTGGGATGAATATAGGAAGCTTCGAGAAATGGAATCAACATCAACTGTACAATGCCAGAGAAGCTGACATTAATTCCTGTTGACGCTGTAATGGAATCAGAAGAAATGGATTTAACGATCGAGGAGAATGTGACGATCGATATTGAAAATTCATTAATCCCATTGAAGTGGGCCAACCGAATCGTTTTTGGAAATTTCGGAAGAAAGTGTCGTATTAATTACAAATGTCTTCATGGTAAGGATACATCCGACACTTGAGTATGGCCCAATGCCAGAATGTCGAAAATATAGGAAGAGAAAGGAAACTTCAAATATTGGCGTCGGAGACGCTGTAACCGTCAATGGTTTAATATATGAACGAGAAGAAACGATAATACGGTATCGGCATGAAACCAAACGATTGGAAATAAAAATGGACTAAATTATATATATTATATTTGAAAGGGTAGAATTCACGTTTAAGTTAAAACGGAAAATTGTTAATAAACATTTAAATTGTATTTATCAAATTACATAAATTTTTATATAAACATTTAAATTAATAAATTAAACCATCATTGAAATCAACATCAAAATAAAAAGAAGAAAACCCTCGAAGATATTTGTTTTAATAGGATGGAAAAAGCGCAGTTTGAATATATAATAAATTTTAATTAAGTGATTTTATTTTGGTGTTTTTATTAAGTGGTTTTATTAATGGATACCGAAAATGAATTTGATGCCGATTCTGCTACCAATATTTATAAAATAAATAATTGTGAACTCGATTTTGTCTCATGTATTAATTGTCAGCTCATTAGTTAAACCCCAAATAAGAATAAAGAAATAATTAAATAGATGAATAAGTAAATAAATAAATAAAACTATTATTAACATGGGTCATTATTATAAATAACAACAAATACATTCCCAATTATCGGGGTTTGGCTACCCCAGACAACAATTGGAAATGAGTGGTTGTCAATAGCCACATAGGTAGACAGCTAACGTTTGGTGTCGACAAATTTAGGATAAGAGTATAAAAATTTATTGTCAAAAAAAATTAATGATATGGATTCGAGAATTTCGTCGTGCATCTAAAAATGATTCTGATGACATCTTCAAAAAACTGAAAATCTAAAAAAATAAACAATTGGAAGTAAAAAATCAAACCTACAATACATTTATAAAACATGTATTGATAATAGATAAAGAGATAATGAGAGTAAAAGATAAAAAGATTTCATAAAGGCAAAAAGGGGCATAAGTTAAGAGGGCATAGGGGCATACATAAAGAGCATTCCTGAAATAAAAAAAATATGATAAGAGCATATCTAGAAAGAAAGAAAATAGAGATAAGATGTATCAGTTAATAATAAAACACACGACTCAAAGAAAAACATTCACGTGTCAAAAACTTTGAAGAAATTTAAAATGCATATGCAATAATCGCTTAGCTTTTGTTTACTCTTCTTTATATATCGAGACTTTGAATTCATCTTGGAAATAATTTAAAATTCCAAAATAAGCCTCGATATGGTCTAAGGAAATGATAGTTTACTCAATCAGAATCATACGGAATCAAACATTGTAATTCTAATCTAAATCACTTACAAAAATATCATAATGTTCACCTTAAATTTTTCAATGCACACAGATTTACTCATGTTATTGCGCAAATTACCTTACCAATACTTACTATGAACTACACGATGATAATGGAATAACTATAATGATGAAGATATGAAGCGATGAAAATTAAAGTTCTGTAAAAAAAAATTCATGATGATTCAGATTGAATTTTCAATTTGAATTTTTAATTACCTTCATTTGAGAAATTAAATTTAACTTTGTGATAATAAATATTGTTGTAAAGAATGCCTAAAAGTAAATTCAAGTTATTTTTGATTGCGTCGATTAATTTAATTTATACTTACATAGAAAAATCGAATTAATTTTTATTTTGCAAAAATAAACTTAGAAAGCGCTTTTCAAAACTTGTTATTCGTGTAAAAATTCTATGATAGTATTAGCAGTGAGAGAGAATTTTTTATGATATTGTTAGGATCAACCAATCAGCGAGCGTTATAGAATCAGTCAGTGAATCAGTGATGAGCGTACATTATATATATATATATAAATATATACTATAATATATAGATATATATATATAATATATATATATATATATCAATGTAAGTAATTAACGTAAACAATTTTTTTCAAGACAGCGACTCCCTTGTAACCTCGATAAAACACAACGCAACGAACCAGCGAGAATATGATACCAATAACCCTCAATTAATAAAATTTTCTTAAGTAGTTTTAAGTTTTTTTGTATACCTTATTCCTTTTTAATAATTTCTGACATGGTTTAGTACCTTAAAATAATTATTGTATCTTTTAAATTCAAATTCAATTTATCTTTTTGTTCATTTTTGATCTGTTTTTCATTCAGAATTTCATTACCTTCGTTTAGATTTAGAATGTATTGATGTCTTTTATCTAATTACACAAAATTTTGGGAAAACACTTGAAAAGGCCAATGTCGAAAATTTTGTGGTGTGATATAACCATATAAATAAATGTTGTGGTTGTCGATGAAATTAAATATTACCAATTATTGATCTGACTCGAAAGTGTGCCTTGTTTAACAACAATAACGAACTCCAACAATATAAACTTTTATTGATTAACACAATGGATACTATTTACACGTGGCGTGTTTACAGAAAATGAGGCCCTAGGACTCACATCTTTGTGGGGGTTTTTGAACATTTACACTTAGAGTAGACTAGTTTGTAACCTTAGTCTATGTGCAAAAAGTTGTCCAAAAACTCGAATTTGAAAAGAAGCCGTTTTGTGATTTTAACAATGATTTTAAAATAATTGTTTATAGGAACTATTTTCAAGGAATGTGATTATAATGTCAAGTTTCATTTCAAAAAATTTAAAACTGAAACGCTGTTACTTTTTACCAACTAGTATAGTAGTTAAAAATAACGTTTATAGAATAGAAGAGAATATAGGTTTAGAGTTAAAGTTGCAAAATATGTGAATTAAAAATTCCAACAGATTTTATTCACCGGTATGTCATCCCACTATAGTGCTTATTTCTGCATTTGAGCCTAGCAAAATCATAAATTTGTTGCTCAAGTTTACCTTCTTTTGTTTTCAGTAGATTTTATGCACAGCAATGCTAATTACCTAGCTGATTTTGATCAATGGATTTCTGATATATTTTTTTACTCTTTTAGTACAGAAAAACGATCGTTCTCCAGAAGCTTTACTTATTGGTATCGTAAGGTAGATACGCAAAATTGTTTCGAAATGTGGACTGTAGACCACGTACCACGATCTGATACATATCGATGGGATTTGTGAAGTTTTCATTTTTTGCAAGGATCATAATTGATCAAGCTCATCATCAAACATGTCACAGTCAATGTCATCCTTGTATGTATCCGTGAACGTTTTATCATGTGTTATCACTCTTGTTGTTAGGTTGTTCATTGCAAAAAAAGACTCCAAGCCGGCCTATTATGTCTTAGTAAAAAAATCTTACAAGGTGTAACAATAAATTTGCGGTTGTTTCACGATAACTTAACGATTCACGTTTTTTCTTGTGTTCTGTTTAGCTTTCGTAAGTTGAAGTAAACATTTTTCCTCAGAAAAAAGTCGGTCTGTATCTTCTATTTCGATCTTCGATTGAATACCATGCTCATTTCAATATGCACTATCATTTTGGATTCTGCAGTCCAAAATTGTTTTCCTCATTTTAGTTATAATTAATCAGGCCACTGACCACAGCTTAGGATATATTATTTCAGTTTCGGGGAAGGATTATTGTGTCATTCATGATCTTCTGAAAGATAAAAGAGGCTCTTCCGTCAAATACTATTAAATTCACATTGGAATCGGAAGTTTCGGTGAATGTAACTGTTGTCTTCGCATTCGTATAAATAATCCGTAATTCTCATTAACATAAACTACATTTTGGTTCATCAACATGTCTAACGACTTACAAATATGCATCAAGCGAGTTTTTATGTTTCTTGCTCATTTCGACTGCTCACGCTTCTTTCGTTTGCAACTCCTGATTCGTAGCTACGTTTCATTGCAGCAGATTTTAACAATATTTATTAATGTATAAATTTCAATATATCGTTATTTTAATTAGTGATTAAACTACAGCAGGCGGGCCGTCGTTGACGCTGACAGCTAGTTGCAGCTAACAATTCGATGTTGTTTTGCATAAAAACCAAAAAGATTTAAAGTAACGGGATAAAACATAATTATTGAAATGATAAAATATTTTAATTAATTTTTAAAACATAGATATTTATTTAAGAATTTAGGTTACATTATGGGTTAGGTTATATTTACAATAAGTCATAAGTCAAAATTCACAGTTAATTAATTTAAAAAATTTTAATTCTATTTTTAATTTATCGATTCTCAAAGATTTTGGGTCATATGTGCGCGGTAGGGGTAAACGCGTTACTGAAGTTTACAGTGGACACAATTAATTCAATATTAAAACAATGATTTGAGTGCTTGTTGCAAACATTTTAGGAGGAATAGCAACGTGTACAATACCACGGGAATTCACCGACCACTTAAACTATGTTTCTGGTTCTTATGATTTGTGAATTAAATCTAGTTCTTTCTGACTTTAACTTGACTCGCAATTTAATAAACTTGAAATGTTTTAGAAGTGATTCGTAATTCCGAACAATATTTCCCGGTAATTTCGCACTTCACTACGTTTCGTTTTAATTATGTTTTTCAGGCTGCTCTTTAAATTGCGTTTTTTTTTGACTTACATCTCATTTATTTCAAATTCGTCTCTTGATTCTAGGTTATATTTTCTTTTATAGTCTACATATCTTACGCATTATCGATATGATTTTGGTTTAGATTTCTTTCGTACATTTCATTCAGTCATCTCCAGTTCTCCAGTGCTTCTAACAGTTATCAAAAATATAGAATTTTAGGAAGACGCTCTCAATGATCCCGGTTATTTATTTCATCAGCGATTCGATTTTGTTCTTTTTTGTCTTCACTTTATACTTGTTAATTAGGGAAACGAACTTGCGTTTTATTGTTTGATTTTTCGATTCCTGCAATCTTTTTCAATTTGTATTTCCTACCTGTATCTTGCTTTTCAAATTCTGGTAAGCAACATGGCCTTTTATTTTTTCTATCTTTTCCCGACCATTTTACTTCACTTTAATAATATTTATTTTACTATTTTAGATATCTTGAACATAAAGATAAATTTTCAATTTTGAATAAAATATTAAAAATAAACAAAATAAAATGTATGGCTGATCGCAATGGGGTAAATTTATAAAAGTCTGCATTTAAATACATTATCTCAGGTTTAAAATTAATTATGGACAAATTGCAGGGTAAAATGAAATGGTAAAAAAAGAGTATAAAGCGTTGATCTAAGCAAAGCTAATGATAAATGAAAATACATCAAGGGTGAAGATAATGTTAAAGATCATAATAAAGCTATTTAATGCCAAATAGAAAAAATATCATGAGTTTACAAAAACATGAATTCATTTATATCAACTTCTTAGCCAAAGGAGTTGTATTGAGTGTCTTTGTTAAAAGATTTTTACTTTCATGTTCGAATAAATGATTCCTTCATTGAAATGCTTTGTTGACGTTTCACTAATTCTTTTTATGCATTTTATTTGAAGTTTCTTTTCTTGATTTACACTTAGTTATCGGTATAATAATTTTTTACACTCAATATATTATACATTGAATGGTTTATTCAACTAACAATTTCTAAACTCAAGAGATAATAAATCATTTTCATAAAATCAGTATCTGGAATATTCCTCTTTCGACAAAAATAAACTTTGTTCTTTACCTATGAAATTTATTCTAAATTTTAAACTAAAGATTTTATATTACCGTGTTTGTATTAAAAATGATTATCAAATATTAGATTAAAAAATAATAACAATTTTATTTTTTCATGGATGAATACCAAGCTTTCTTGGCTTACAATACATTTTTATTTTTTATCCTTTGATAATGAAACGCATCTTTTCATTTGCTTCTTATTTCTAAAATACATGTAAACAAAACCTTAGTCGGCACTCCTGTTTCTTTCATTGTATAAATAATTAGGATCATGCAAAGTGAGATCTAACGAAATTGTTCAACGCTTATAAATTCAAAGAAAATATTGTATATTTGAGAAGGTTTTAACTTTTACCACTCTAAAATTGCAAGCGTGTATTTTGTAGCTATTAATTGACATTGTTACGACATTGACGTTGGGATTGAATGTGTTTTATGGCAAACTTTAGGATAATTAATTGTTGTTATTGTTTAATATCGGTCGATTCAGAAATTTTTACCAATTTCTTTAAATTTAACAACTATTCGTAAAGATCATGTTAAAAAATTTCTGTGTTTCCAATTCTTTGTTGTATTATTATTCCTGGAAATGTTTTATGGGCTAAAATCTCTTTAAAATGATTAGATTCGGTTTCGCGCATTGTTTATTAATTTCATTGTTGTGTAAAATATTGTTTTATGAGTATTATTATCATTATTATGATTATATTATTATTATTATTCCATTAGATTATTATTATTATTATTATTATTATTCTTATTATTATATTATATTATTATATATTATATAGTATTATAGATTTTTTATATTTTATGGTGCCATTTAGAGTTTAACTCTTCACATTTTGAAAGATTAATATTAAGCAGCCAATGTGGATTAAAACAGAATATATAATATACATACAAACCCATCATAATTATAAAATGATAAACTCTGTAAAAACAATAAAACTGATGATGTCATTTAAAAATGTCCAATTAGATAAATTGAAATAGAAGATCCAGACGAAATTTTTTTCCTTTTCTATGAGTAACTAACGTAAATATAATACGTTTTTTATAGTATTATATTTTCACTTTTCAAATGGTGAAAATAGTGCGTTAAAGAAATAATTAGAACGTTCTGTGTCTTTTGCAGTTTTAAATTACATATAATTGGAAAGGAAATGAAGTCTGATATAAATTTGCTTTTTACCTGCTCCAAGTTTCATTATAAAGTTTACTTTACGGCTGAATCCAAACTTCAGGAAATGTTCAAAGGGAAAACCAGGTTTTTTGGTCAATTTCGTTGAAGCTATGTAAATTATTAATTGCGATTTGGAAAGCTAGGAAATCCATGTTTAGCAAATTTTTTTTACGCATTCTTGCTTTCCATTTCTTTCCAAACAATTCTTATCATTATATTCATATATAATGTTCATATGAATAAAACGTTTCTCTTTAAGTTTTTTCTATTCTTTGAAAAGCTGAGTTATTAATTAAAATTTTCTTTTAGAACCGATCATTTGCCTTTTCTGCGTATTTATATGGAGAAGTGTGTTTCGTTTGCGTTGTTGTCGTGTTCCCAATTAATCATGTAAACTGATGTATTGGTTTAAATCAATTAAATTAAATTTTCAAGTGTGATACCTACAACTATTTTTTAAGGGGTCAACTGGTTAGGAAATGAATTAGAAGAGAATTGTTTGGTGATAATGATTTACTATGAATGGGCTGATCTGTATCGCAGAGGTCGTCTGAATTATTAATAAGCTTTTCTGTACGTAGATTGAACCCAAGACTACCCATTTGTTTCACTATATTGGTTTATAAATACTTAAATGTACTTAAACCTTTTATCCATAAATATTATGGACATAAATTGGACCATATTCTGATTACCAATCATTAAATTGGACGCATTCAATAAAGAATATATTATTCGTTATCAATAAAATTTCAGAAAATGTTTATCCATGTAAAAAATTGCTGAAATCAGAATAAAACAAATTGATCCTTGCATTTTTGTAAAAGGTTTTGTAATTAGGTTTTTGTGTCAGGTAAGATTAAAGCTCTGGTTGAGATTGGTAGAGGAGCTTATGGGTCGGCAATCGAATGATACATCGGAAAACTGATCAGTTAATGGCTGTGAAAGTTAAAAGATTTTTGGTATTAATTGAATAATTTCCATTTTCTTACGAAAGAGAATACGATCAACACTGGACGAGTCACAACAAAAGAGTAACTTAACGAGCTCGATGTAATATGAATCAGCAAATTTGTCCATTTATTGTAAAGATTTTATGGAGCTTTATTTCGAGGAGGATGATGTTGGATTGTGTATGGAATTAATGTCTACTTCTCTTGATAAATTCTCTCGATATGTGTATGTTCATCTAAAAGAAAAAATTCCAGAAAAAAATTCTTGGAAAAGTGGCAGTTGGTGGTCGGTAAATAAACAATTATATGAATAATCAGTGCCGGTTTTTTAACAGCCATATTTCAGACGGTGAAGCCTAGATTATTAAAGGTCGAATTAAGAGTGAACATTAGAGGTAAATTTTGTATTATACAGAGCAAAGGGCTCGGGGTTCTCAAGGATGTTGCCTAAGTTAAAAGGAAATTACAGTAGGAAGCGATGAAAACAGAATATTTTCTTTTACCTTCTGGTTACAAAAATTTTATTCACACCAGGGTTTCCTGTTGAAATGAAAGGAGTATCACAAAAATTATTATACTAATTTATTCAATTGTAATTGCATTGCAAAACATTATAGACCTTTCAATTATTATTTCAATATATGTTTATTTAATATTTCATTTATTTCATTGCTATCATACGTTAAAAGAAAACCAAAACCGATTCAAAAATGAACAGAAACTTATATTGTTTAAATTAATTCAGATTTAAAAGTATAGGAAACCCCCGCAATACGATAATAGTTGACTGAAAAGAAAGTCGTAATTTGAGCATCGTAAAGAGAGGTTTATTTCCCATTGAACCAGTGTGTATAAATGGCTAATTCGTCGTAGGTCTGAATTTCGCCAATCGATCTTTAACAAAAAAATTTCATGGCACGAAATGCGAGTTAAGTAACACAAAAAAAAGACTGGGGTTTATCGAGGCTTTCAGGGCTTGAAATTGGGCAGGAAGATTTTTTGAAAAAATGAGACCCGGATTTTAACTAGTTCGAAAGGCAATTCATTAATTAAGGAAGATTACACTTGCTACATATAAATATATTATGAATAAAACATCCATTCAGTTCAAAAAAACATTAGATTGTTTTTAAGAAGACTCGCTCTTCTTGGGGGTGCTCAACCTGTTATGTGCCAGTCAATCAATGGAGGTTGGTAATACAGAGGTGATAGAAGATTTACAATTGAAATGATCGTAGTTGAATCAGACGATGACCTCATTGAATAGTGCCCATCCTCAATCACATGAAAAGTAGCTTTGTACGAAAAATACGCAATTTTACCAGATTTAATTAAATAAAATTGTAGTTTTTTAAATTTTTTTAGAAAAGAAAAATGTTTGGTATTTAAAATATTATTCACTAGATATTATTCACTTCTGAATAAATATTAAAATAAACAAAATACCTTTAATAATACTCGGTATTATTTGATTGAAAAAATGAATGATCTAGTATTTGGTTACAAAATTAGTCATACTTTGATGAAGTAGGGCCTAACTATGTAGGTGGGGAATGCGGACTAGGCTAGTCGTTATTGTGACAGTCATGTCGTGATTGGCCCCAGAAAAACGAGGTCGAAAAAACCGGGTGGTGTCTTAAGGCGAGGGTCTACTGTATTTACTAATAAATATCTCCGAGTAATGTTTCCCATCTTTAATGTAACGTTGCTAGAATTTTTTTAACCCGATAGCGTTACAGGGGATGAAAAGTGCGGGTTATATATTAATCTACAGAGAATTTTGAATTAAGAACAAGTTGATTTTATGACCATATAAGCACATTGCAAATTCAACAAGTAATTTCAAATTTTTTTAGTAATATTCTCATCTTTAAAATATTTGTTTATTTCTATCCAACTAAAGTTAACTTCTATTTATTTTTGTTCCTTTGATATAATTTTTCCGTAAAACATTACATGTTTACTCGCCTAACTTCGCGAAAAGTCCTTTGTCCATCATTAACAATTTCATAATTTTCTACCACAATGAACTATGCCTTCAACATCTTTTCTTGATCTATTTATATTTTCTGGATATCGTCATTCTCTTTGAAAATCCATATCATTCAATACTATAAAAATTGATCCAAAACAGTACAAAAAGTACATAACATGTGAAAAGTAGTACTTAAGTAGTACATGGAAATTGGGCAGACAGACCATCAGAAAGAAGTTATCTACATCTGAAAGCAATAGGTAAGTCAACTTTTTAAATGACATAATGACATAATTATTACCGGGCAATGTGAATGCTTCCCAAAGTGGGGATTTAATGATTAAATCACCTCTACTTGTGAACTTGTCAACGAAATATCGATCCATTCTATTGACTGATATGATATCCATTTATAGAATTTCTGCATAATAATATTGATTTTGATCCACTTAAGAACATTAACATATTTACGTAAGAATCTGAGAATGAAATTAAAATGAATACTCAATATTGAAATAAGTGCAATCTAAATGTCACCACAGTTTCTTAATATTTTTATTTTGTAAAAGCATCACTGAACCAAGTTTTATTCAAGGCAAGTTGTAAAGGCAAATATTAAAAATCTAATTAATAATGCCGAATTCTCAAAATAAATTGTCTGAATATCCTAAGATTAGCACGTTTTCAATTTACAGAAATTTGTAATTAGAATAAATATTTTCAATAAATAATGTTTCTTATTGGATCTAATAATAGTCCTTACTATTTTTTCAAATACAATTTATTGCGTAACCGCAAGTATACTTCTTGCATTTTCTGATAAACGGTAATAGTCCTCTTACCATGCAAAATAGCAAATAATAATTGATGTTAAAGAGCAAGGTGCATTAATGTTACTTTCATATTATTTAGCGACGACCCATGCAAAGTCTTGTAGTATATTTACAACTCGCTTTGGTTCTAATCCTGAAATTGTCTGAGCCTCAATCTCAGTGTTGATAATTCCGTTATCAATTACTTATAAATTGATTTTGGTAAGTTAAAACTAGTTTTATTTTTCTTGAAAGAGTATCATCCAATGCCAGTGAATAAATTTAGAGAGTAGCTTCGTCATGTGGGAGAGAAATTGATTATAAATTGATGATTCAAATTCTCTCAGAAAAATTGTAAGCGGAGAAAATATGAAAATATAATATATTTGTCAATTCTTTCGTTCTCACTATCAACGAGCTGCTTACTTATTGTTGGTTTTCCTATTTTATTTGTTTATAACTCATTATCCCTGCTTGCTAGTTCATTTAGACAAATATTCAAAGTTACAAGAGGCTTGATTATAGGAATTTCCCTCACCACTAATAATCCTTGTTTTAGTAATTTGATTATTTCCCTAATACTGAAACGAACATTTAATTATATTAATGAACAAAAGAAGTTTCCAGCATTATAACGTTGATATGAAGAATAAGAATTATTATAAAAAGTGTGTTCTATACTATTAACATATTCAAATGTGTTGAAGGTACTAAAAGATTCTTCAAGATCTTTTAAAACTACTTTTAAAAAAACAACTTTCACTTTTTGAAACAAATTTTTATTTTTTGAAAACTGTTTTCCAAATATTTTTCACTGCATTGATTGTAAAGTTCAATTACTTTACTCTTTTATGGAAATTTTCAATATATTCATTATGGGTTGTATTTGACTGTTCAAATTCTGTGCAACTGTATGGTTAATACCTGCTTAATAAAATGGCTAAGAAACTAAAAATGTAATATCTATGAATAATTTTGTCGACCCGTTATCTGGATTTCTGATCCATTAAGAGTTTTAACCATTTGAGTAACATGAAGTCTTTGTCAAATTTGATGTTCAAATAGTATTTATATTCTGCATTATCCCCATTTTTATAGCACTTCTAACCTCTTCATAATTTTCATACTTTTTATACAAAAATATTTAATAATAAATTAAATTTACAAGGTTGAAATATTTTTTTAATGATTTATAATTTTTGAAATAGATATTTTTTAACTCGCAAATGCAACAATAATTGTTTTTAATAATAATCACCATGATAATATGGCCCGTTCTGAACTGAGTTCGAGGATCCAGAAATTAAAGAATCTAAAGGTACGGGTCAAGCATTGTGTTTCAAAGGTTTTTTTTAATGGATAAAACATGCGTCACTGACTGTAACTGATATTGTAGCGTTTTCGTGCTTGGAACACGTCAAATAAAATAAATTTGAATTTTTTTTTTAATTCCTTATCCCTAATTTTAATGATTTTCTTCCGATTTCACGAATCCCTAAATTGAAGTATTTAAATTTTCGAGAGACAGGAAACAAACTATTATGCTAAATCTCTAGAATTCTCGTGACAGGATTCTTGGCAGAAACGCTATCTGGTAGCTACTTTTTTACTACTATTTTAATAAAATCTATTCTATTACAGGGTTTTTATTTTAATCCCTTAAACGTTTTAAATTTAAATTATACACAAAAGAGCTTTGTCGG